>CM059192.1:66868095-66982891 GCA_030323885.1 Branchipolynoe longqiensis | reverse complement strand
GGTGAATCTTTTATCTAAAAAAAGGGTGATGCAGCAACTTACAAGCTGTAACATGGAATAGCCACTGACATTATATAATCAAGTACATTCTCCATGTTAAGCAACATATTCATCATGCATGTGCATGAGACAGATGTGCACCAATGACTTAGAAATTGATACTTGTCGCTTCCTAGCCAGGCACTCGGCATTATTAGGATTGGGCAAGGACTGGTTGGCTCAGTGTCAGGATAATGTGACTGAGTGGGATATCAAGTCCTGGTCTCCCAGTGGGGCAGCACTATATAGCTATATAGTCACCATGAGTGTGCACTGTCACAAGTCGGTGTGATATTACCTTAGATATTGCCAGGACGTAAAACTCCAACATCCAACATATTCATCATGCATATGCATAGCAAGACACACATATGTGCAAACACAAAGTGAAATATTATTTAATGTTCAATATGTGAATATTGATTTTCTTTTTTCTTCCATAAAGCATACTTGGAGCTAATTATATACATATATATATTATATATATATGATGTATAACGTATTATGCGAGTATAAAAATACAAAGGGAATTGTTTCCTTTATATTACTTGATACCTTTATTATCCTCCGTAAGACTCCGCACTTGACCGGTGGCGCCACCTGCACCCACCTCCCCTCCATCTGGAGTCGACATGTGTCAGTCTGTGGACGGACAGGCTGTGTATGTTGTTTAGGGTTCATTTATACACAATGGCTGCGGTGGGACTCCTTTCAGCTCCTTATAAATAGTAACGTCACAACTTGTGTCTAACTTGATGGATGTGAGGTGAAACTAATTTGCATGCATTACTGGCTGCCTGTACATAATTGAATAACACGTCAGAGCCACAGATGGGAATCTAGAAATCAATTCTCTAACACATCGAGAAAATGCCATTTCAGATGTTTGAACTCTGTAAATATCAGCCTGTTGTTGTTGGTTGGTTGTTGGAGTTTTACCTCCTGGCAACATCTAAGTCCAATTCAGGACGGGTACCGACTAGTGAGAATGTGCACTCATGGCGACTTTATAGTGCTGCCACACTGGGGATGCAGGATGCAGGCACCATGACCCGATATCCCACTCAGTCACATTATCCTGACACTGAGCTAACCAGTTCTTGCCCTATCATATTAATGCTGAGCGCCTGACTAGGAAGCGACAAGCAACAATTCCCTGTCATAATTTATACTCGCATAATGTGTTATACATCATAAATACAGTAAAACCTCCCTAACCTCCCACCTCCACAGATCGACTACCCTCTATATCGATCGCTTTATTTGGATCCCAAAAATTCCATTGTAAGGATATTCTAACTCCCTAAACCGACCACCTCCCTAAATGGACCACTTAAAGTCGGTCCCATGGTTGGTCGATTTAGAGAGGTTTTACTATATATCTATATATATATATATATATATATAAACCGTCATGTGGGAATTTTTATTAAAAATGTGCACACACAAAAGAACCACGGGTAAACTATAGCAAGGACAAAAGAGTTGAAGCACCTGGGATAGACAGTTAATGGTCGGACCCGTATCCAATTAGTAACAGAGAGGATTGAGGGCAAGTGGAAATGTCGTAACCTGCTGAGCAGCAAGCGGTGTCATGAAGAGTATATGACACAATGTACTCGACGTAACACCCTGTGACGTCACACAACACTGAGTTGGTTATTTGGCCAAGGCACTCATGCAGGTAGATGCAAGCCGGTGTGGTGGTTTCAGCCGCGTGCCGTGTTCAGCCGTGTACATAGACTCAAACTCAAGGCATTGTCAATGGTCATGAGCAATCTTCATACAGAAAATTTAGAAACAATGAAATATCTCTAAAACCACACCACCTATTAATAAATCGGTTGGTACACATATAGAAAACATCTTTACCAAAAAGGTTATATTACATTTATAAGTTTAGTCTTCTTGATTTCTATTAATTTTGAATAAAACTAATGTGCACTGCGCGTACCGTCAAACTCAAGCCATTGTCAATGGTGGTGAGCAATCTTCATACAGAAAATCCAGGAAAAGTGAAATATCTCTAAAACCACACCACCTAGAAACAAATTGCTTGGTACACATATAGAAAACATCTTTACCAAAAACATTATGTTAAATTTATAAGGTTAGTGACTCACGACCATTGACAATGCCTTGAGTTTGAGTCTATGTACACGGCTGAAAACGTCACACGGCTGAAAACGCCACACCGGTGTAGGACGTTGAAAACACTACCCGGTTGAAAACACTACGGTAGTGTTTTCAACCTAAGTTCAAAACACTATGGTAGTGTTTTCAACTCTTCAACATCCTGGCAACATCTAAGGTCATACCAGGACACACATACTATAGTAGTATACGCTGATAGTGCTGTGGCGTCTGCACCACGTATGGTGCTGCGGCGACTTTAGCATGTATTAGTTAGTATAGGCTGATGGTGCAGCGGCATTTGAAGCACACATATAGATATAGTAGGATACACTGCACACTGCCGCACCCTACTGCATACTGCCCCACCCTACTGCATACTGCCCCACCCTACTGCATACTTGCTCACCCTACTACAAATGAAAATGACTATGCAGCAATTATTATTTTTTAAATGAGAGAAGTGTTTTGAACTTAAAGGTAGTATTTTGAACTTAAGGATAGTGTTTTGAGCGTGGCCACAGTAGTGTTTTGAACCTACATTCAACTAGGTTGAAAACACTACCGTAGTATTTTGAACCGAGGCTGAAAACACTACCGTCGTGTTTTTGTCGGGTAGTGTTTCGAACTAACTACACAGGCCATGGGGTGGGAGAGAGGGGAGGGGGGAGGGGGGAGGGGGGGGGGGGGGGGGGGGGAGAGGGGTGTGTGAATGGGGTTTGGGTGTGTTATTTACTGATCAACACGCTATTGTTTATTTACTACTCATTTACTCATCAGTATTGTTGCCAAGACGAAAAACCCCAACAAACCAACCAATTATACTCAGTGTTTGAAGCAACTATTCGATTGTTTGTTTGTTGTTGTTTTACGTCCTAGCAACATCTAAGGTCATATCAGGATGGGTACCGACTTGTGACAGTGCGCATTCATGGTGACTTTATAGTGCTGCTCCACTGGGAAATCAGGCCGCGGCACCATGACCCGATGTCCCACTCAGTCACATTATCCTGACACTGAGCTAACCAGTCCTTGCCCTATCCTATTAATGCCGAGCGCCAGGTTAGGAAGCGACAAGTACCAATTTTAAAGTCATTGGTTTGACTCAGCCGGGAACCGAACTCCCGACCTTCCACACGCGAGGCCCACACTCTACCAATTAGGTCACCATGCCCTGGAGCAACTATCGATGTTAGATTCACCTAACTAACTACATCTGCACGTGTGTGTGTATTCTGATTGGAACAGACCAGAAGGGATGGCCCAATGAGTTGAGCGTCCGTCTCCCGTTTGGTAGATCGTAGGATTCGAACCCTGGTCGAGTCAAATCAATGACTTAAAAATGTATCCTTGGCACTTCCTTGCCAGGTGCTCGTCATTCTTAGGATAGGGCAAGGACTGGTTGGCTCAGTGTCAGGATAATGTGACTGAGTGGGATATCACATTACCAGGTCATGGTGTTGGCAGCCTAGTCTCCCAGTTGGGTAGCACTATAAAGTCGCCATGAGTGCGCACTGTCACAAGTCATTACCTGTCCTGATATGATCTTAGATGTTGCCAGGATGTAAAACTCCAACAACCAACCAACCTGATTGGAACAAACTGACGTCATGCAAACAACTTCCGTAACTGCAGTCCTAAGTCAGTTGTCACTATTTCTTTTTTACTAAATCTATTTTTATTCAGCGAATAATGCCTTTTGTCAGTGCCAGAGCACTGGTCTTCCGGCCCGTTCAGTACAATTTGTTGGTATATAAATGACAATATCAGTTGCAATAATAACCACATCAAAATCCTGGTCGATAATAGAAGCATAATATAAATGAACTATAAAAAGTTGTAATAGTAACTGCATACAATTCCAGTTCCACAAAAGTATTATGCACTTGGTGAATATGCATCACATGGTATTGCATGATTCTAGAATTGTCTTTAAACACTTCTTTCTTCCTTTGGATTTCTCTCTTCTTTTTTCTCTCTTTACTTAAAAAATATATAACATATATACTGTAGTGCTGGTATTGCAATACCTCAGGGAGTTTGACGCCCCTGCCCTGCAGAGTTGTAAACCACTGCCTTGTGGTACAGGTTCTTGACAGAACCGAAGGCTAAGGGAGCAAACCCTGAACAGAAAACCATGTCACTGTGGCAGCATCAAGGGCAGTTGATGTATGGAACTCCCAACATCTCCCAACCAGCCACTGCAGGGACAAATAGTTTTGTGCCTGTCTGGACATGTTCTTGCCGGTGTGAGACCTCTATTTGCTCCCCGAGAGAATGCCGCTGGTAACTTGCAAAAGCCAGCAGCACTTCAAAACTTTTGCAGGCAGCTTTCATGAAATGAGAGCGGCAGTCAAGTAATGAAAGCAGTCTTTGTAGCATCGCGACCGACAGCATGATGATGATGATGATGAGTGCTGAGCAGCCAGCGGTGTCATGAAGACACAATGCAACTAACCCCTCTCCCAAGTGAATACCACTGTAGTGTCAGTCGCTGTGTTGGCATACTGACTTTGTTAATGCGTCCGGTTGGTGTGTACATTCACTGTGCTTTGCACCATAGTGCTGTCTGGCACCAGCGGCGGTCAGTGAGGCGTGACGCTGTGGGTTTACACTTAAAGTTGCATGGTCCGATGGTTTTGAGTTTATGTCATTTACTGAGATAAATATATAAGGTTGATAGTTATAATCTACCTTACTTTAGCTTCACCGAATTTTGATTTCCAATGGCTAACGTTTGAGATATTTGAAGTGCAATTACGCTAAATTAATTTTGGCAAGCACGCTAAAATTCTGCCACCGTAGGCTACTGCAGTAACAGGTTGTATTAAATTGCCTCAGTATTATTCCTTTCTGCGTGTCGACTAGCGTTTGATAAGTGCACCAGTATCTACGTTAAACATGGAGAACTTTAGAAGCAAATCTCGATTACTTATTTTGGTTTTCAAAATTTTATATTTTCATCGGACTATGCAGCTTTAAGTTGAA
This sequence comes from Branchipolynoe longqiensis, assembly GCA_030323885.1. Classification (NCBI taxonomy): domain Eukaryota; kingdom Metazoa; phylum Annelida; class Polychaeta; order Phyllodocida; family Polynoidae; genus Branchipolynoe; species Branchipolynoe longqiensis. The sequence goes on along the minus strand of CM059192.1, from coordinate 66,977,731 downwards.
CGAGTCGGTCACAGTTCAAACGCGGACCCACCAGATACAACACGATTTGTTCAGATAATAAAGGGCAGAAAGAGGGAGGTGAAGGGTGAGGGGGCAGGGGGGGGGGCGGGGCGAGGGGGGGGGGGAGAGAGGGGCGAGGAGGGGGGGGAGGGGCGGAAATGGGGGCGGGGGTGCGAGGCCATTCATTGTCGGTGCACAAATGGTTCTTTCTGTCACTGTTTGCACCAGACGTTGGCGAATAGGGACTGGTCCTGAAGTTTCTTTTTAAACGCCGCTCGCAACTGTCGCAGATCTTGGCAGCGTACCTTTTGCAGCGCCGCACCTCTCCAAGTTACACAGCCTCACAGCGCGCTTGTTTCCCCCCCCCCCCCCCCGGGGTTTGGGTTTGGTTGGTGGAGTTTTACGTTCTGGCAACATCTAAGCCTAAGGTCATATCATTGTTTGTTTGTTGTTGTTTTATGTCCTAGCAACATCTAAGGTCATATCAGGACAGGTAGCCACTTGTGACAGTGCGCACTCATCATGACTTTATAGTGCTGTCCCACTGGGAAACCATGCTGCCAGCACCATGACCTGGTATCCCACACAGTCACATTATCCTGACACCGAGCACACCAGTCCTTGCCCTGTCCTAATAATGCCGAGTGCCTGGCTAGGAAGTGACAAGTATCAACTTTTAAGTCATTGGTTTGACTCGACCAGGGTGCGACCCCATGATCTACCAGCACGTGAGACGGATGCTCTAACTCATTTGGCCATCCCGTCTGGTCAAGGTCATATCAAGACGGGTGTTGCTGTTCTTGGGGAGGTCTCCTGAGCTTCTTGCAAATGCCGTGTTTGTATTGATTGTGTATATTTAACACGCTTCATAAACCTATGAATTATTGCTGCCATGTAATGATCTTTGTATATTTAATAACAAGGAAGTTATTGACTGTTGTGGCGTTGATTAATGGCTATTATATTGCTAGCTATATATACACACATATGTACCGGACCCGGTGGCCGAATCAGTAGAGCGCAGGCTTCCCGTGCAGAAGGTCAAGTTCGAATCCCAGCCAAGTACTAATGATGTGTGTTAATAGACGGGATCATAGTTCCGACTGCGCATGTGCTGAAAAACGCCGTTGGCAGCAAAGCAAATGCAAATGGCCATTGAGTTTGTCAATACATGTAGGGAAAAACTTCAATTTTATTCAAAATGAATAGAAATACACAGAAATTTGGCACACATGCGATATAATGATCTGATGAATATAGCTAAGACAAAACTAGCCATAGTTAAACATTTTGAGCTAAGAAACATACAATTCCACACAAAGCAATCAGAAATATACACATCACCATTATTAATTCTTGTTCTAAATATTAAAATGGCAAATGTGTCAACATACACATGTTTCAGAGAAATATATAACCAATATCTGATAACCCTACTAATTTTCTAGTTCCACATATGCCATAAATAAAAACATTAATAAAATAAGTAAAGCTGACTCTGGCTATGGCCCTAACACTAGTCTGAGTGCCTAGATTTGTCTAAGTCTAAATGCACATGGCATAAGATGTGCATATTATATTGATGTAAATGCAATGCTGGATAAAAGATTAAAATCTTAATTTATTATATATATTTTTTTAGTTGGTATTCTATGTTTCAAACAAGAGCTGAGATGAGCTGAAACTAGCACATTTCAAAGCTGCACCCAGTGTATTACCATGTGCCATGTGCTTCTCACGGGTTTGTTATGCTTTGACGCTGCTGGAACCGTGATGTAGTCTATTTAGGAAAGTGCGCCCCACTTAACCAACCAGCACAGCAGACCACTGCAATATTAAGTAATGACAACAACGGGTGCACAAGTGTGACTGGGTGTGTGAAAACTACCTACCTGGTGTTCCAATATGCACAGGCCGCTAGATGGTAGATGTTAGCAGATCCAGTACCACATAGGCACATGTACCGGAAGGTGGCCAAGTGTCCTCTGGTCTAGAGTAACAACAGTCCGTGAAACCAGAAGTGTGTCAGTGTGTATGAGTAAGTACTGTAAGTGTATCAGTATGAGTGCATGTGTACTGTAAGTGTATCAGTATGAGTGCACGTGTACTGTAAGTGTATCAGTATGAGTGCATGTGTACTGTAAGTGTATCAGTATGAGTGCATGTGTACTGTAAGTGTATGTGTATATGAGTATCAGCTTGGTTGTGTGAATGTGAATTTGTGTGTGTGAGTTGGTGTGTATCTGTGTGAATGTGAGTGTGTGAATTTATGAGTGTTTGAATGTATAAGTGTGTATGTGAGTGTGAGTATGTGAATTTATTAGTGTGAATGTGAGTGTATGAGTGTGAATATGAGTGTATGAGTGTGTGGATTTGAGGGTATGACTATGAGTGTGTGTGTGTGTGAGGGTGTATCTCAGGCTAACAGTCAATGCACATCTGACAAACACACATGTCTGACATGAGATACCATAGAGCCTCGTCCATTGTACCCTGTAGCATCTTCCGTGATTGCTGTACTTCCAGACTCCAGAGGCATGGCCTACGTAAGAGGTTGGGGGTATTGGGGTTGTCTATAAAACTCCACTCATGGCTCCCTCTCCTCAGCTGCACATGCGATAACCACAGCCTGGTCCTGACTAGCCTCAGTGGGGTATACCTATGTCTGTATACTATCAGAATAGTGGGGTGTCTGTCTATCCGCAGGCCTGCAGGCTACTGGCACGTTGGTGCCAGTGGGAAACCAGCAGCAGTAGGCTTAGTTGCCAGTGTATCCAGGTAAGGCCGTGATGGTCCAGTGGTGTAACAACTCCTACAGGCTACACCCACCCAAACGCCGTCCTCTGCTCTGCCGTGCTCTGCCGTGCTCTGCCGTGCTCTGTTCTGCTGTGGTGTGTGTGGTGTGTGTGGTGTGTGCGGTGTGGTGTGTGTGGTGTGTGTGGTACTCGTACCTCCGTGAGCCAGGTACGGCGGAAGTCAACCTGAAGGTAGGTAGAGCTATTACTTATTAGTGGCTGAAGTAACAACAACACTAACAGAGTAACAGGGTCCCGTCCGTAGCCGTTCAACTCACATTAACTAGGCTGGCAGGAGGTGGTCCTGAGTACATCTCCAGATGTCGCTTTACAGGCGGTCGTCACGTGGTCATGTGGTCACGTGGTGGTCATGTATGGGTTACATACAGAAACCGTGCGCTCTCCCTGTCAGGATGGCTGTGAAGTGTGAGCATGCCCGCCCACGCGCGTGCGCCTCGCGTGTATAATACATGAGTGTGTGTGAGTATATGTGTGTGTTGGTATAGAGTTGGTGACTGGCTCTCGGAGTAATTGGACTCAGAAACACCACACCATACTGCACCGTACCACCGCCCTGCACACTGCACACTGCACACTGCACACTGTACCGTACCACCGCCCTGCACACTGCACACCGCTCCACACACCGCCCACACCGCCCCGCCGTGTGCCCACGTGCGCGCGCAGCCAACGAGGAGTGAGGACTGGCGCTCGGCTGTGTTGTGTTTGTCTGTCGGCGGCCTCCCTCCAACTCCCAAACTCTTCTGGCCGCGCACGCGCACCAAGCAGCCCGAACCCTCCCCGGTGTGGGGCGGCACACTCACGTCTGCGCTGGTTCCCGGAGGCGTGCGTGACTGCGCGACTGCGTGAGTGCATGAGTGCGTGAGTGTGTGAGTGCGCGCTCGCTGGTTGCCGGCTTGTTCCGCTTAGCGCAGCCCACTAGTAGTACTATTTCGCTGGTTCCCCCGTGTCCCGGGCCGGGGTCGGGACATGGAGCAAGCACACCTGGATGTTGGAGTTGGTGATGGGGGGGGGGGTGATGGGGGGGGGGGTGATGGAGGGGATGGTGGTGATGGAGGGGAGGGTGATGGAGGGGAGGGTGGTGGAGGGGAGGGTGATAGAGGGGATGGTGGTGATGGCGGGGGAGGGTAGTAGGGATGGGGTGCAGGGGGCGGTGGTGGAGAGCAGGGTGGAGGAGGGGAGGGTGGTGGAGGGGACGGTGGTGGAGGGGACGGTGGGGGGAGGGAGTGTGAATGGACAGGCCGACGGGATGCCGAGACAGGGCAGACAGGGGTGTGCTTAAGGGGGGAGGGGAGAGGGGGGGGGGATGTGAGTGTATTGTGTGTTGTGTGCGTGGGGGTGGATGTGTGTGTTGTGTGAGTGGGCATGAGTGTGTTGTGTGTGAGGTCTGAGTGGGTGTGTTGTGTGGGTGTGTTGTGTGGGTGTGTTGTGTGGGTGTGTTGTGTGGATGTGTTTCGATTCTGGGGTTGTTTGTAACCTTACAATGGTTACTGGTTGCAGAACTGCAATATTAATAGAGAGGCTCCAATAAATCTAATTTGGCCCAATATTTGGTTGAAGACTTAACTTCAGTAGGGAGTGTTGTAGAAGCTGGGGACATCTTCACAATGTTGTAACGGCGAGGTGCTGGGGTGGCACCGAATCTCTTCGGTCCGGCGGTAGTTGAGCAGTAGATGTAGTTGAGCACTTGTACCCAGTCAGCAGCAAGGGATTCGAGGAAGGCGGGTAAAGATGGGTGCAGCGGTGGTTCCAGCAATGAGAACAAGACAGAGAAATCATAAAGGTGAAGGGCCCCACCCAAGAACCCAACTACCCTGGTCAGGGGAAGAAGTAAGTATGCCTGGGAGAAATCGAAAGGGCAGAGTCTAGGAAAGAGAAATGAGGAGAGTTGAGACAAAGGACTGTGTCTATTTGCTCTATGGTGACCAACCAGCGAGCCATAGACACGGACAGAGTAAGAGTAGAAAGTGAAATGCTGGCGGGCTCCCCCTCCTGGAACTCTTTTCAGACATATCAAGGAGGAGCAAGGGCGGCGGAGAGGTGATAGAGAGAGGTGTGGACAGAGTGCGGTCCGGATAGCAAGTGTGTGGGAGTGTTGTGTGGGTGTGTTGTGTGGGTGTATTGTATGGGGGTGTTGTGTGGGTGTGTTGTGTGGGTGTGTTGTGTGGGTGTGGGAGTGGGGTGTTGTGTGTGCTATGTGGGTGTCAGTAAGTTGTGTGGGGGTGAGGGTAGGTGTGTTGTGTTGGGGTGGGAGTGTAGGTGTGTTGTGTGTGTCATGTGGGTGTGAGGGTGGTGGATGTTGGTGTGTTGTGTGTGGGTGTGTGAGTATGTTGTGTGTCATGTGGTGTGTGGATGTGTTGTGTGGGTGTGCGTGTGGGTATGAGTATGTTGTGTGAGTGGGTGTGAGTGCGGGTGTCATGTGGGTGTGGGTGTGGATGTGTTGTGTGAGTAGGTGTGTGGGTGTGTGGGTGTGAGTGGGTTGTGTGGGCGTGCGTGTGTGTGATGTATTGTGTGAGTGGGTGTGTGGGTATGAGTGGATTGTGTGGGCGTGCGTGTGGGTGTGGGTGTGGATGTGTTGTGTGGACGTGTGTGTGGGTGTGATGTGTTGTCTGAGTGGGTGTGAGTGGGTGTGATGTGGTGGGTGAGTGGGTGTGATGTGTTGTGTGAGTGGGTGTGAGTGGGTTGAGTGGGTTGTGGCTGCGTTGTGTGGGTGTGATGTGTTGTGTGACTGGTTGTGAGTGGGTGTGAGTGTGGGTGTGAGTGTGTTGTATGAGTGGGTGTGGATGTGTTGTAGGTCTGCGTTGTCTGGGTGTGGTGTGTTGTGTGAGTGTGTGTGTGTGTGTGAGTGTGGGGTGGGAAGTAGACTTGGTACACAGGCTTCCCTGTGTAAAGCGGCTGTCATACTTCGCCGGATTGAGCAACGGACAGAATTGTCTAGTCCGGTGGTGATAAGTATTAAAATGTATTAAAATGTGTCAAAATGTTGCGCTATCGGGAAACAGACATGAAACGGACATGAAACGGACATGAAACAAACATGAAACAGACATGAACGGATAGCCAACGGACGAAACAAACTCAAACCAGACAAAAAACGTAGACGTCAATCCGGCATGTTCAAAACTTGTACGGGCACAAACCAGACATTGTTCGTTTTCTGTCCGTTTCCCCCAATCCGGTGAGGTGTGACAGGGCCTTTAGTGTTAGTGCTAAGAATCCTGATTTACTGGTAGCCTAGGTGAGTGGCGGGAAGAGGCAGGTAACAGTCGGGGATGGTTCAGGTCTGGACAACATTTGGGTTTGGTTTGGTTAGGATGGGAGTGTGATGGGAAGGGTACCTGGTAGTAATTTGGTCAGAGGCGCCCGGTTAAGCAGCACACTGGGTACCAGCTCCTCCGGCTCCAGTTTGCAACGATATCAGGATCCTCAATGCTACAACCTCCCACCTCAATAGGTTGGTTGTTGGAGTTTTATGTCCTTGCAGCATCTAAGGTCATATCAGGACAGGTACCGACTTGTGACAATGTGCACTCATGGTGACTTCATAGTGCTGCCCCACCGGGAAATCAGGCTGTCGGCCCATGACCCGATATCCCACTCAGTCACATTATCCTGACACTGAGCTAACCAGTCCTTGCACTATCCTATTAATGATGAATGCTAGGCTAGGAGGCGACACGTATCAATTTTGGAAGTCATTGGTTTGACTGGACTGAGAACCGAACTCCCGAACTCCCACATACGAGGCCTGCGCTCTACCGATTCGGCCACCGCGCCCGGTGTCCTTAATACCGACCCACCCACGGGGAGGCTAATGACTAACACGTGTACATATATATACATAAACAATATTTACATAAACAATACCCACAGAGGATTTAGTCAAAATCCAGCAACCGGAAACGGAAATAGGCCTCTATGGGCGCCGCCATTTGTAAACTCATGTTGAAGGAATCAAAATCCAGCAAACGGAAACGGAAATCGCTCATCGAGCTTAGCTATGCACCAAACAGGGTGGACGACAGCAATTGGCTTAACGCCTTAATGATTTTATTCAAAATTGAAAGAAATAAAGAACAATTTGGCATAAACATGGATGCACAAATACAATATTAATAGTTTATTCCACGGAAACAACGGCCGTATTCAATTATCACAACCGCGATTCGGGTCACCCGAGTTGCTAGAATTTCAAATCGAACACCGCGAGTGGAGTAAAAAAATAGACGCGCAATAATAAATTACTTTATATAGTTATATCGAGGGGTCGGTCCTAAGCATTGCTTATTCATATTAGGAGTATCAACATTCCCCAATAAAACCTCCCAACAACATTGGGCTCCTAACATTCTCCATCGAATTTCCCAACAACATCAGGACCGTCAACATTCCACAATACAACCTCCCACCTCAATAGGAGAATCAACATTCTAAATACAACTTCGCAACAATCTCGGCCCCAACATTCTCCATATAACTTCCCAACAATATTGGGACCTGCTACATTCCACAATGCAACCTCCCAACAACATTGGGTCCCCAATATTCTCTATGTAACTTTGCAGCAACATCGGGTCCTGTAAGATGGTCCATGTTCTTTGTACAACTTCCCAACAACATCTGGATCCTCACCATTCTCCATACAATGTGACAGCAACGTCGGGCATGCAACATTCTAAATACAACTTCCCAACATTATATATACAACTTTGCAACAATGTCAGAACCCTCAACATTCCTCATACAACTGCCCAACAAAATCAACAACATATACTCTCAAATGAGATAACTGATTAGATATATGTATATATAGGTATGCAGGTATTGCAGGTATAGCAAAACCTCAGGGAGTTTGACGCCCCTGCCCTGCAGAGTTGTAAACCACTGCCTTGTGGTACAGGTTCTTGACAGAACCGAAGGCTAAGGGAGCAAACCCTAAACAGAAAACCATGTCACTGTGGCAGCATTAAGGGCGGTTGATGTATGGAACTCCCAACATCTCCCGACCAGCCACTGCAGGGACAAATAGTTTTGCGCCTGTCTTGACATGTTCTTGCCGGTGTGAAACCTCTATTTGCTCCCCGAGAGAGTGCCGCCGGTAACTTGCAAAAGCCAGCAGCACTTTCAACACTTTTGCAGGCAGCTTTCATGAAGAGAGCTAAATGGAGAGCGGCAGTCAAGTAATGAAAGCAGTCTTTGTCGCATCGCGACCGACAGCATGATGATGATATATATAAACATATAAAACAGCAATATTATAATATTAAGATCGTCAACTTTGTTGTAATTATGCAACAGTAGCTCCTTTTAAAATATATGCATACCAATTCAAATGTGGTCATGGTTTCTTATTAATATTAGGAGCGATGATTCTAATCTCAACTGTCTTCTGGCTACAGAAAGAGAGGGTGCCCTCGTCACGGGTTCAAGGATACCATCAAGAGAAACCTGAAGCTGAGAGACATTAAGACCGACTCATGGACGCAACTCTCACAGCAGAGAGCTAAATGGAGAGCGGCAGTCAAGTAATGAAAGCAGTCTTTGTCGCATCACGACTGACAGCATGATGATGATGATGATGGTGTCAGGCCATATTTGACTTTGTTGGGATTGATTGGTTGTTGGCGTTTTACATCCTGGCAACATTCAAGACCATCTCAGGATGGGTTCTGACTTGTGACAGTGTGTACTCAAGGCAACTTTACAGTTCTGCCCCATTGTGAAATCAGACCGCCAGCACCATGACCCGATATCCCACCCAGTCACATTATCCTGGCACTGAGCTGATCAGTCCTTGCCCTATCCTATTAATGCCAAGCGAGGAAGTGACAAGTATCAATTTTGTAAATCATTGGATTGACGCAACCGGAAATTGAACTCCCGATCTCTCGCATGGGAGGCCTGCGCTCTACCGATTCGACCACCATGCCCGGTACTCTGTTGGGAAGTGTTGGTTATCTGTTAGTAATTGTAGTCCACTTCCTTCACGAGTTGAATTTCCGGACTTCTCCGCGCAGACAAAGCGTGCGTATTGGTGTGCATTACAGGCGTCTGCAAGGAACACCTCGATATAATGGTCATATCTAGGCTCTGTAAATATAGTGTCACCCCGGTTATGTGGCATGAAGTATGCATGCGGATTGTGTGGGTTTAGCAGGGATGTTAGTCATGCTATTATGGGTGATTATTTAGTCTGTTGGTTGGTTGTGGTTTAGCGTCCTAGTACAAACTGAGGTTATATCAAGATGGGTAAAGACTTGTCACAGCAGACACTCTGTTTGTTCTTTGGTTTGTTTGTTGTTGTTTAATGTCCTATCAACATCTAAAGTCATATCACGATGGGTACCAATTTGTGACAGTGCGCACTCATGGCGATTTCATAGTGCTGCTGCACTGAGAAACCAGGCTGCCAGCACCTTGATGCGATATCCCACACAGTCACATTATCCTGTGCTAACCTGATTGATTGGTTTGATTGATTGGAGGTTTCTTAGTGCTGTGTCGGCAGCATAGGCCAGTCCTTGTTCTATCCTATCTGCCAGGCTGGTTAGCGACAAGTATCAAAGTGATTGGTTTGACTCGGCCAGGGTTCGAACCTAAGAGTTGGAATTCCATGACCTATCAAAGCGGGAGATGGATGCTCAACTCATTTAGCCATTTGATATCCCACTCAGTCACATTATCCTGACACTGAGATAACCAGTCCTTGCCCTATCCTAATAATGCCGAGCGCCTGGCTAGAGTTTGTTTGTTGTATGTTTGATGTTGTTTTATGTTGTAGCAGCATCTAAGGTCATATCAGCACGGGTACCGACTTGTGACAGTGCGCACTCATGGTGACATTATAGTGCTGCCCCACTGGGAAACCAGGCTGCCGGCACCATGACCTGATATCCCACTCAGTCACATTATCCTGTCACTAAGCCAGCCAGTCCTTACTCTATCCTAATAATGCAGAGCGCCTGGCTAGAAAGCGACAAGTATCAATTTTTAAGTCATTGGTTTGACTCAAACAGGATCCGAATCCCACGATCTACCAAAACGGGAGACGGACGTTCGACTCATTTGGACATTCCCATCCCGTCTGGTCCGTTATAATGGGGTTTCACTGTGTGTATATATATATATATATATATATATATATATATACACATATATATATATATATATATATATATATATATATATCGCACATAATTAAATAACAAATATAGTGACGACATCGGGTAGCGATGTGAAATTGGCAGATAATCACGAATAGAAGCTTAGAAGACTAATACTTGCTTAAAGTACTACATGTTCTACATTTTGAAAAGAACATTGATTATTAATCAGTTGATCGCCTTAAAATGGTTGCCTAATCAGATCACCTACAAATAAAACAACCATCAGTACGAAGCAAAGTCAAGCAGGTGCACAAATTAGCCTAAATATAGGTGCCCCCCCCCCTCCACCCATACATACACACAGTCACACACACTTACACACAGTTACACACACTTACACAGAGTTACACATGGTTACACATGGTTACACACAGTCACACACTTACACACAGTTACACACACTTACACACACAGTTACACACACTTACACACAGTTACACACAGTTACAAACAGTTAAACACAGTTACACACACTTACACACAGTTACACACAGTTCCACACAGTTACACACAGTTACAGACACTTACACACACAGTTACACACACTTACACACAGTTACACACAGTCACACACACTTACACACAGTTACACACAGTTACACACAGTTACACACAGTTACACACAGTTACACACAGTTACACACACAGTTACACACAGTTACACACAGTTACACACAGTTACACACAGTTACACACAGTTACACACAGTTACACACACTTACACACACAGTTACACACAGTTACACACAGTTACACACAGTCACACACAGTTACACACAGTTACACACAGTCACACACACAGTTACACACACTTACACACAGTTACACACAGTTACACACAGTTACACACAGTTACACACAGTTACACACACAGTTACACACACTTCACACAGTTACACACAGTTACACACACTTACACACAGTTACACACAGTCCCACACACACAGTTACACACACTTACACACAGTTACACACAGTTACACACAGTTACACACAGTTACACACAGTCACACACAGTTACACACAGTTACACACAGTTACACACAGTTACACACAGTTACACACAGTCACACACACAGTTACACACACTTACACACAGTTACACACAGTTACACACAGTTACACACAGTTACACACAGTTCACACACAGTTACACACAGTTACACACACTCACAACAGTACACCAGTTCACACAGTTACACACAGTTACACACACAGTTACACACAGTTACACACACAGTTACACACACAGTTACACACACTTACACACAGTTCCACACAGTTCCACACAGTTACACACACTTACACACACAGTTACACACACTTACACACAGTTACACACAGTCACACACACAGTTACACACACTTACACACAGTTACACACAGTTACACACAGTTACACACACAGTTACACACAATTACACACAGTTACACACAGTTACACACAGTTCCACACAGTTACACACAGCTACACACACTTACACATACAGTTACACACACTTACACACAGTTACACACAGTCACACACACTTACACACAGTTACACACAGTCACACACACAGTTACACACACTTACACACAGTTACACACAGTCACACACACTTACACACAGTTACACACAGTCACACACACAGTTACACACACTTACACACAGTTACACACAGTTACACACAGTTACACACAGTTACACACAGTTACACTCAGTTACACACAGTTACACACAGTTACACACAGTTACACACAGTTCCACACAGTTACACACAGTTACGCACAGTTATGCACAGTTACACACAGTTACCCACAGTTACGCACAGTTACACACAGTTACACACAGTTACGCACAGTTACACACAGTTACACACACAGTTACACACAGTCACACACACTTACACATGGTTAAACACAGTTACACACAATTACACACAGTTATATCCAGTTACACACAGTTACACACAGTCACATACACTTACACCCAGTTAAACAAGGTTACCGACAGTTACACACAGTTACACACAGCTATGCACACTTACACACAGTTAAACACGGTTACACACAGTTACACACAGCTATGCACAGCTACACACAATTACACACAGTCACACACACTTATACACAGTTAAACACGTTTACACACAGTTACACACAGTTACACACAGTTAGACACAGTTACACACAGTTACACACAGTTACACACGGTTACACACGGTTACACATGGTTACACACAGTTACACACGGTTACACATGGTTACACATGGTTCTACATGGTTACACATGGTTACACACCGTTACACACCATTACGCACAGTTACGCACAGTTACACACAGTTACACACAGTTACACACAGTTACACACAGTTACACACAGTTACACACAGTTACACACAGTTACACTCAGCTACACACAGTTACACACAGTTACACACAGCTACACACATTCAGACATGCACACACGTCCCTCTGGGAGGCAGCACCCGCCCTTGACAAACGCCCCTTGCACACAGACTTAGATTCTTTGTGTTTGTTGTGTTTTTCTTTTCATAAAACTAAATAATAATAATAATAATAACACCGTGACCATAACACACACCTTCGCTCCATGCAGCACCCAACACGCCCCCTCTCCTCTTATAATAATAATAATAATAATAATAACAATGATAATAATGATAGTGATAATGATAGTGATAATGAAAGTGACAGTGGCCTTGGAGAACGACAGCGCTAGAGCTAACAGTTCTAAAGATAACGGTAACAATAATGACAATACTAACGATAATAATAACAACAACAACAATGACAATGAGAATGATAACAACGATGATTTTGTGTGTGTGTGATGGGTGTATTTATGCTGCCCATACAGGTTAAGTCTAATGACTTGTTTTCGCCGCTAGACAGTAAACAACAGTTGATAGCAACAACAGTAGCGAAGATAATGACAATAACAAAAACAATAATGATGGTGATGGTGAATGTGATGATGATGATGGCGATGATGGTGGTGGTGATAATAATGATCACGATGAAGATAAGAATGGTGAATCTGAGAATGATGGTGATAACGGTGATGGTGATGGTGATGATGATGATGATAATGATAATGATGGCGATGATAATGATAATAATAATTATAATAACAACTGATAAAGATTTATGTTAAATATGACCTGACCCCTGACTATAGATGTTACCATGACGTAAACTGCAACAAACAAACAACTATAGTCGGACACCCAGGGGTTCTAAAGGCCCTGTCACATTACGGCGTATGGCATTAGCGTATGCCGGCGTATGCGGTTTTCGACCCATACACCATCATACGCCGTCATATGCCGGCATACGCTATGCACGAGGTCCCAGCGGCATCTGAAGCGTATGCCCAGTGTACGCCTAACCTATGCCTAACCTATGCCTAACCTATACCTAACCTATCCCTAGCCTATGGCGGCATATTCAAAGCGTATCCCGACCTATGCGCAGCGTACTGTGATGAGGTTTGACGGTTGTGATTGACAAGTTCAGCATACGCCCAACCTATGCGTAACCTATGTTGGCGTACGCATAGCGTACGTCAAGCGTATGAGCAGCGTATGAGCAGTGTATGAGCCATACGCCGCCATACGCCAACAATTTTTGAGCATGCTGAAAACAAATTTGGACTGACGCGCATATGATGGCGTATGACGGCGTATGACGGCGTATGATGGTGTATGACGGCGTATGCTGGCATATGCATAGCATATGCATAGCGTATGCGAAGCGTATGATGGCGTATGATGGCGTATGGGTCGAAAATCCATACGCTAACGCCATACGCCATAGTGTGACACCACTTTTACAGAACGTTGGGGGTACGCAAGAGACACCCGGCGGGTGTCAATCCAGCGTATGCCCCACCTATGCTGACGTACCCCTAACCTATGCGTAACCTATGCCGGCGTATGCATAGCATATGCCTAGCGTATGAGCAGCGTATGATCCATACGCTGCCATACGCTGACAATTTTGAGCAAGGAAACAGGCTTGTTGGAGGATCGGCGTATGACGGTGTATGACGGCGTATGCATAGTGTATGCGTAGCATATGCGTAGCGTATGCGTAGCGTATGCGTAGCATATGGCGGCGTATACCGACGTATATGACGTAATGTGCTTACGCCGCCGTATGCTCCCGCAAAAAACCCTAATGTGACAGCCCCTTTATTGAGCAACTTGGAAACCAGTTAGGAACAGACAAATAAATAAATGTCAGAATAAATCCAAACAAAACCCTCACCCTTCCTGACTGCACTAAACAATTCATCGCACTCAAAATCGCGCCAATTAAAAAAAGTAGCTAGCACGGACATTCTCTATTATCTCGACACATTCCATCGATATCCAGACGCCACGGGTATTTGGAATATGGTCACGTGATCACGTTTCGGGAGCTGTTTCCGTTTAAAGTTGCATAATCCGATACTTTTGAATTTGTGCTATTTTCTGAGATAAATATATTATGCTAATCGTTATAATCTACTTTACTTTAATTTGAAGTAACTTTAATTTTAAATGGCTAAATTTGGAGATATTTGATGTCAAAACATGCCAAAATAATTTTGGCAAGCACGCCAAAATTCTGACACCATAGACTTCAGTAGTAATGGGTTCTATTAATTAACTTATTATGCGCTTCTATGCAGCAACAAATGCTTAATAAGTGCACCAGTATCTAAGTTGAATGTGTAGAATCAAATCTAGATAAGTGTTTTGGTTTTGAAAATTTGATGTTTTCATCGGACTATGCAACTTTAAGAAACCACGTTGTTTTAAGTTGGTGAACTCTTAGTGGAAGGGGGCTGTTTGCATTTGGCGTCAGGTGAGAGTCGGTCACGGGGTGAACAGCGATGAGTCAGGCAGCAGGTCCGCCATAACTATGCGTCACCATGGCAACACAATCGTAGTTGCAGGTGTGTAGATAGTTATGGCGGTCAGTGACGGATGCAAATAGCTGCGTATGACATTATGCACGGTTTCCACCAGAACATAATTTGAGGGTATGCCGAGGGGGTGTTGGGGCGGGGAGAGGGTCGGGGTCGAGGGGGATCTGACGGTGTGGTTGTCTCTGGCTCCTTGAAGAACCTTTAAGCAAATTATCCCAACAATTTGAAGGTACCGAGTCCTACCCTCATACAATTTAAAGATATGGAATTTAACCCATTTTGCCCTCTGTCAAAAATCGTGTTGTGCTAGGGGTGGGTGGGTTGGGTGAAATCTTCTAAACCAAAACGCTCACCTAGATTCGATCTAAGTCAGATGTATGCGCTGTCACAAGTCGGTGTCCATCCGGATATGACCCTACATGTTGCCAAGACGTAAAACTCCAACAAAACAAACAATATAAATCCAGAATACTGATGTATTCGAATGTCCCTGACATCATTTCTTGTTTTAGAGCGTTTTGCCCTACATCATTTGGCCCACATCATTTGGCCTACACCATTTGGCCCACATCATTTGGCCTACACCATTTGGCCCACATCATTTGGCCTACATCATTAGGCCGACATCATTTGGCCTACATCATCATCGCCTAGATGTAATACAGTACGGGGGCAGAGTGGCCGTGAAAACGGGACAGGCATTGTCGTTATAATATGGCTTGCATTCTTTTTTTTCATTTTTTTTTGGTACATTAGTTGTTTAAGCAGGTGAAATTTCAGTCGCAGATGACTGGTCTTCCTCATTTGCCACCACTTTGCCACCACTTTATAACCACGTTATAACCACTTTATAACCACTTTGCCACCACTTTGTCACCACTTTATAACCACTTTTCCACCACATTGCCACCACTTTATAACCACTTTATAACCACTTTGCCACCACTTTGCCACCACTTTGTGACTACTTTGCAACGAAAAGCAAAAAGCTGGCGACCTTCTTGCGACCCCCTTGCGACCTCCTTGCGACCAAAGCAAAAAATAATGGTCGGCGACTGCTCGGTGAGTGATCATGGCCCAATTTTTGGTGTGTGATCACCGTCCGGTGGGTGATCGGCTGGTGACCGGTCGGTGACCGGTCGGGGACCGGTCGGTGACTTGGATGACTGGTATATCAAACCCCAGTCACACGAGGCCTGCGTTCGCTAACGATCGATTCGCGACGTCAAAACGTCCTCCTTGCGTCCTCCTTACGCCCTGATTGAGTGCTGTCGCCGCGAGGATGCCAACCTCCCGGCGTCCATTTAGAGAATTTTGGACGCAAGGAGGTTGCTGCTGCTGCACGTGCAACCTCCTTACGTCCTGTTCCGGCGGCGCCATTCAAAATGGTTGGCGCCCTGGCACCGCCCTGGCGCCGCCCTGGTGCCACCCTGGCACCGCCCTGGTGCTGCTCTGGCGCCGCCCTGGCGCCGCCCTGGCGCCGCCCTGGGTTGGTGCCAACACATGCGATGCTGCAGTCACCATGTGGTCGACCCCGACCTGGCAGCGACATGGCGCCGACATGGCAGCGACATGGCGCTGACATGGCGCCGACATGGTGCCGACATGGTGTCGACATGGCGCCGACATGGCGCCGACATGGCGCTTACAACATATTTGAATCAATGTATCGAATGGAACGCTGGGTGGTTGGCGTCCTTTTGGGCGTAGGGAGGTTGGCGGCGAACGCTGCCTCTCGTGTGACTGGGGTATAAACTGTGGTTCTCTCGGTTCTCTCCTTTGTGTCCTGTCGCTTGAAGGGTCTACGTCATTCAGCTGATGCCTCAAGAGTCATTCAAAAGCAATGAACGTTTGCAAACTTCCCAAAGTCTTTGGCGGACACCGGCGGTTGCTTTTAGAGTAGACGGGAGGCGCCGAGTGCTAGGCGACCGCTCGGTGACTGGTCGGAAGTGCTGGAAATGTTTTTTTGTCGCAAGGATGTCTTTGGTGCAGCAGCTGCAACCTCCTTGCGACCAAAATGGTCGGCGACTGGTCGGCAACTGGTCAGTGCCCAGTCCAAGGTGATCGCGGGGTGGTGGCAAGGTGGACGTAAGGTGGTAGCAATGTGGTCGCAAGGTGGCCGCACGGTGATTGCAAGCGATCACAAGCGTGGTGTGACTGGCTGGGTGGAGGTGGGGGAGGCGGGTGGGGGGTAATGGAATAACGCGGAATAAAGTTTGCATTTGTGTTGCATTGCTACGGGAGGCCTGGAATTAGTGGAAGTGGGCTCGCTAAGCGGGCTCGCTAAGTGGGATCACTAAGTGGGCTCACTAAGTGGGCTCGCAAAGTGGGCTCGCTAAGCAGGCTCGCTAAGCGGGCTCGCTAAGTGGGCTCACTAAATGGGCTCGCTAAGTGAGCTCACTAAATGGGTTCGCTAAGTGGGCTTGCTAAGTGGGCTTGTTAAGTGGGCTTGCTAAGTGGGCTTGCCAAGTAGGCTTGCTAAGTGGGGTTGTCTAAGTGGGCTTGCTAAGTGGGCTCGCTACCTGGCTTGCTAAGTGGGTTTGCTAAGTGGGCATGCTAGGTGGGCATGCTAGGTGGGCTCGCTAAGTGGGTTCATTAACTGGGCTCACTAGGTGGGCTTGCTAAATGGGATTGCTAAGTGAGCTTGCTAAGTGTGCTTGCTAAGTGAGCTCGCTAAGTGTGCTCGCTAAGTGTGTTCGCTAAGTGGGCTCGCTAAGTGTGCTCGCTAAGTGTGTTCGCTAAGTGGGCTCGCTAAGTGTGCTCACTAAGTGGGTTCGCTAAGTGGGTTCCCTAGGTGGGCTCCCTAGGTGGGCTCCCTAGGTGGGCTCCCTAGGTGGGCTCACTAAGTGGGCTCGCTAAGTGTGCTCACTAAGTGTGCTCGCTAAGTGTGCTCACTAAGTGTGCTCACTAAGTGTGCTCGCTAAGTGGGCTCACTAAGTGTGCTTGCTAAGTGTGCTCGCTAAGTGTGCTCGCTAAGTGGGCTCACTAAGTGTGCTTGCTAAGTGTGCTCGCTAAGTGTGCTCGCTAAGTGTGCTCGCTAAGTGTGCTTGCTAAGTGTGCTCGCTAAGTGGGCTCGTTAAGTGTGCTCGCTAAGTGGGCTCGCTAAGTGTGCTCGCTAAGTGTGCTCACTAAGTGGGCTCGCCAAGTGTGCTCGCTAAGTGAGCTCGCTAAGTGTGCTCGCTAAGTGGGCTCGCTAAGTGTGCTTGCTAAGTGTGCTCGCTAAGTGTGCTCGCTAAGTGAGCTCGCTAAGTGTGCTCACTAATGGGGCTCGCTAAGTGAGCTCGCTAAGTGGGCTCGCTAAGTGTGCTCGCTAAGTGGCTCGCTAGGTGGGCTCGCTAAGTGGACTCCCTAAGTGGGATCACTAAGTGAGCTCGCTAAGTGAGCTCACTAAGTGTGCTCGCTAAGTGGGCTCACTAAGTGGGCTCGCTAAGTGGGCTCGCTAAGTGGCTCACTAAGTGAGCTCGCTAAGTGTGCTCGCTAAGTGTGCTCCCTAAGTGGGCTCGCAAGTGGGCCTGGATCGGGTTGCTGCGGCTTCAGGATATCTGGTTCCTAATGGCTCATCGGGCGGAAATACTTCACGCACTGTTCGTTATTTGTTGGAGTTTTGCGTCCTGGCAACATCTTAGGTGATACCAGGACGGGTACATACTTGTGACAGTGCACGCGCACTGATGGTGACTTTATAGTGCTGCCCCACTGGGAGCCCATGCCGCTGGCACCATGGCCTGGTTGTTTGTTGTTTTACGTCCTAGCAACATCTAAGGTCATTTCAGAACAGGTACTGACTTGTGCGAGTGTGCGCTCACTCATGGTGACTTTATAGTGCTGCCCCACTGTGAGATCAGGCCGCCTGAGTTAGTGTTGGAGGGATGTGGATAGGGTTGGTTGGTTGGTTGTTGGAGTTTCATGTCCTGGCAACATCTAAGGTCATATCAGGACGTTTAGAGACTTGTGACAGTGCACACTCATGGTGACGTTATAGTGCTGCCCCACTGTGAAATCATGACCCGATATACCACTCAGTAACATTATCCTGACACTGAGCTAACCTATCCTATTAATGCCGAGCGCCAGGCTAGGAAGCGACAAGTATCAATTTTATAAGTCATTGGTTTGATTCGACAGGGAACCGAAATCCTGACCTTCAGCATGCGGAGCTCGTGCTCTACCGCTTCGGCCACCGCGCCCGGATCGGGGACAGTTTAAGGTGACGTGAAGGGGGGAGGAGAGGCGGGGGGGGGGGGGGAGGAGGGAGTAGGGGGAGGAGGAGGGGGAGGAGGACGGGAGAGGGGGAGGGGGGAGGGAGTGGGGAGGAGTGGGGAGGAGGGGGAGGAGTGGGGAGGAGGGGGAGGAGTGGGGAGGAGGAGGGGGAGGGGGGGGGGGGGGGGGCTTCTTTTCACAGTGAGAGTAAATGACGTGGGAACGACAGTGGTTTTCTTTGTATGGGGCTCCGTTCAGGTTTCGGGTAGACCAGCAGGGTTTCAATAGGGGCACACAGAGCAATGCAACCAGATTACACATACTGAGTCACACCGGAGAAAGGAAGGGTTCGGTTTTGTTTCTTTCTTTGTTGTTTTACGCCCTAGCAACATCTAAGGTCATATCAGGATGGGTACGGACTTGTGACAGTGCGCACTCATGGCGAATTTACAGTGCGGCCCCACTGGGAGAACAGGCCACCAGCACCATGACCTCATATCCCACTCAAGCACATTATCCTGACACTGAGCCAACCAGTCCTTGCCCTATCCTATTAATGCCGAGCGCCTGGCTAGGAAGCGACAAGTATCAAATTCTAAGTCATTGGTTTCACTCGAGCAGGGTTCGAAGCCACAAACCGATGGTTTAGGAAGGGTTCGAGGGAGGGTGCGTTGTCCCTACCATTGCTATTTGACCGGACCTGGTGGCCGAATCGGATAAAGCGCAGGCTTCCCAGGCGGATGGTCGGGAGTTTGAATCCTGGTCGAGTCAAACTAATGGCTTATACAATTGATACTTGTCACTTCCTAGTCTGGTGCTCAGCATTAATAGGAGAGGCGAAGGGCTGGTTAGCTCAGTGTCAGGATAATGTGACTGAGTGGGACATCGGGTTGGCTGCCTGGTCTGACAGAGGGGCAGTGATATAAAGTCGCCATGAGTGTGTACTGATGCAAGTCGGTGCCCATCCTGATATGACCTTAAATGTTGCTGGGATGTAAAATCCCAACAAACAAGCATTTTAAAAGTTGTATTATCCAATGGTTTTTAGGTTTCCACCAGAATTGTTTGGATAAATAATAGGTTGATAATTATTGTCGACCTTGCTTTGCGTTGAAGAAACTTTTATTTTAAAGCGTCAACTTTGAACTAGTGAAAACATGCAAAATAATGTTGGTCTGCGTACTAACATGCTGGATATATGATTTGTTTATTTCTGTGTTTTGGTTTTAGCATAGCATAGTAGCACAGGAGCACCAAAGTGCAATAAGTACTTAAAGCGCCTGTCACACCTTACCGGATTGAGCAACGGACATAAACCGGCCAAAGAATTGTCTAGTCCGGTGGTGTTCGGTATCAAAATGTGTCGAAATGTTGCGCTATCGAGTCAACGGATGCTGGACGAACGAACATGAAACGGACATGAAATAGATATGAAACGGACATGAACGGATAGCCACCGGACGATAACCAGATGAGAACCAGGCGATAACTGGATGACAAACGGATGGACTGAATGACCGAATTCCTGCAACACCATCAACGGACTCTGCAGGAAGCAAACCGGAGACGTAAAAGATGGGTAACGGACATGAACCGAACAAAACGGACTAAACGGAATTAAAATGGACACCAACCGTCCAGCGGTGTCCGGTACAAGTTTTGTGCATGTTCAAAACTTCCCACCGCACACACCAGACACCACCGGACAGATAACGGACATTCCGGATGCCAACCATATAAAAAACAGACATTGACGTATTTCACCGGACAGTGTCCGTTTTCTACTCGGTACCCCAATCTGGTGATGTGTGAAAGGGCCTTAATGAGTGCACCAGTATCCATTCTTGGATATATGTCGGATCAGATCTAGGTAAGTCATATTATATGATCCTTTCATCGGGTTATGTAACTTTAATAGGCAACCACTATTTTATATGACGTCATGAAAGGAAACCAGTGAAATGATTTTTGGGAGGAAGAAAAATACATTATTTTTAAAGGGAATAGACAATACAATTTTGAAAATTATCACAACCCTGCCGGGCATTTTCAATGACTGGTCACACACATATGACCCCTGACCCCTCTGGTGGAAATGTGAAGGTGCCTTAAGCGTCCTAATGAGGCTTATAGCTTATATTAGGTATGGGGTCTTTATTCCAATCCTGGTCGAGTCAAACCAATGACTTATCAAATTTATACTTGTCGCTTCCTAGCCTAGCGCTCGGAATTATTAAGATAGGGCAAGGACGGATTGGCTCAGTGTCCTGGTGTCAGGATAATGTGACTGAGTGGGATATCAGGTCATGGTGCTGGCAGCCTGGTTTCCCAGGGGGGCAGCACTATAAAATCGCCATGAGTGCGCACTGTCACAAGTTGGTACCCGTCCTGATATGACCTTAAATGTTGCTAGGACGTAAAACAACAACAAGCCTATCTAATTAACAACACTTTTACAAGCATGCACACCGTATGTTGAGGATAGGGGTGGGGTGGAGGGGGGGGGGGGTTTAGACCCACCATACGATTCTATAAAATGATTTTCTTTTTAAAGTCGGTCGAATTAAAGCTGCATGATCTGACGCATTTGTCTGAGACCCACCGTGTTGTACATGTAAGAACACAAACACATTCAGGTTTACCAGACGCAATGGCCGAATGGGCTGAACGTCCGTCTCCCGTTTCGGTAGATTGTGGGATTCGAACCCTGGTCGAGTCAAACCAGTGACTTGAAATTGATACTTGTTGCTTCCTGGCCAGGCACTTGGCATTATTAGGATAGAGCAAGGACTGGTTGGCTCAGTGTCAGGATATTGTGAGTGAGTGGGATATCGGGTCATGATTTTGGTGGCATGGTCTCCCAGTGGGGAAGCATTATAAAGTAGCCATGAGTGTGCACTTTTATAAGTCGATACCCGTCCTGATATGACCTTAGATGTTGCCAGAACTCCAACAACAATCAGCACATTCAGGTTTTCATGATTCTATTCATATCGGAACTCGGTATCATATTTCGGATTTAAAAAAAATCAATTGTATAATATCAAAAGAAAATGTGTACACTTTGGTGGAGGGGAGGGGGGGGGGCGGGGTGAGTCATGAAAAAGTATATGTTTTGTACACTTGTGAAAATGTTGATAATTGTGCAGGACCTCTTAGCCCACCCCATCAGTAGTGGATAAGTTGGTTGGTTGTATGAGTTTTACATCCTGGCAACACCTAAGGACACATCAGGACGGGTACCGACTTGTGACAGTGCACACTCAAAGCGACTTAATCGTGCTGCCCCACTCGGAAATCAGGCCACCAGCACCATGACTCGATATCCCATTTAGTCACATTATCCTGACACTGAGCTAACCAGTCTGCGCCATATCCTCTTAATGCAGAGTGCCAAGATAGGAAGCGACAAGTACAGATTTTTAAGTCATTGGTTTGACTCGACCAGCAATCGAACTCCCGATCTCCCGCACATGAGCCCTGCGCTCTACCGATTCGGCCACCGCGCCCGGTAGTGGATAAGTGGATATTATTTCTTCACCAGCTGATGATTCATTATTTTACCTAAGCCGGACCCAATGACTGAATGATCAGACAGCCCCCTACAGACTGGTCAAACAAACTAACCATTACATCACGGCGTTTATAATTGGTCGTAATGCTTGCATTGCGGTTGATGCGAGACAGGGGAGGAGACCCCCCCCCCCCCCTTCTTACATCATCTCCCGCGCTTCTTCCCTTATAACCAGTCCGCCTGGCCGCTTCAAGCCACTCGCCCTCCCGCCTCCTCACGCTGCTCCTCACGCTGCTCTTCTCCGATATTTTTCCCCACCCACCATCCCTATCCACTCCTTTCCTCTTCCTAGGGTGGAGGGCTCCTCGGCTCCACCTCACAGACTCACTAGCTCATAGGCTCCCTCTGAGCTATTTCTCTTATTCTTGCTTATTGTCCTGTGCATAACATTATATGACCTTACTCTGACATTATCCTGATTGACCTTATATTCTCATTACCTGCATTATCCTGTACATATATATATATATATATCCTGGCATTTCTCAATAAAGTGCCTTTTCTCCACCCACGCCTTATCTTCCTTCCTTGTAGCGCATCACAACTTATGTTGTGAGTAAAAAAAAAAAAATTAAAAGCCGATGTAACCGCAGAACAAATAAATAATCCCGTTATGTTGGCATTTTGGGGGATCCTATGATTTTGCGATTTAACGTGAACTGTGCATAATTAATTAGGAGTACATCTAATGCATGCCTGACTTCAACTAAAGCCGACTAGCCAAGATTGGTTGGTTGTTGGAGTTTTACGTCCTGGCAACATCTCAGGTCATATCAGGACGGGCACTGACTTGTGAGAGTGAGCACTCATGGCGACTTTTTACTGTTGCCCCACTGGGAAATTAGGCCGCCAGCACCATATCCTGATATCCCAATCAGTTACATTATCCTTCCCTTTTTGGTACTTAAAACTTCCGGTTTGTGAGGAGGGGGGGGGGGGGAGTTCCGGCGAAGAGTCATGCAATGCAGGGATGTCATGTTTCCAACTGCATGTCATTGATGATGTACACCTATGACGACTTTACAGTGTTGCCCCATTGGGACACCACCAGCACACTGAGACAGAATTTCACTCAGTCACATTATCCTAACACTGAGTCAGCCTGTCTTTATGCTATCCTATAATACGCCATGCGTAGGGCAAGGTAGACTCTGGTTTTGACTATCAGATGAAGTGGGCGAATCATTCAAACTAATAAGAGCACAGGCTTCCCATGCGGAAGGTTGGGAGTTCGAAACCAGGCCGCGTCAAACCAATGACTTACCAAATTTGATACTTGTTGCTATCTAGCATGGTGCTTGACATTACTAGGATAGTGTAAATACTGGTTAGCTCAACAACAGGATAATATGACTGAGTGAGATATCGGGTCATGGTACCGGCAGCCTGATCTCCCAGTGGGGCAGCACTATAAAGTCGCCATGAGTGCTCACTGTCACAAGTCGGTACTCATCCTGATATGACCTTAGGTGTTGCAAGGACGTAAAATGTAGGTACTCACAAGTATCAATTCTTAAGTCATTGAGTTGACTCGGCCTGGGTTCGAAACCGAGGGTTCGAATCCCACGACCTACAAAATCAGGAGCCGGGTGTTCACCTCATTTGGCCATCCTGTATACTCAATGTGTTGTTTTATCTTTCCTGAGCAATTACACACAACATATATCTAACAACATATCACGTGACATGTACCAGAAGCACAGCAATGTAATACAGACAATCAAACAGCTCATCACCTACTCTGTGATAAGATAACTCCACCGCTACAGCTTGCCAGCATTGAAAACAAGCCCGAGTACTCGAGCTTATATGCTATGGACAGTATAAACACAGGCTCAATAAAAAATGTTAATTTTAAGATTAAATTTTCTTTTTTTCCTTTCCTTTAATCCGCTAAAGGTAAATCATGTGAGAAGAACCAGATAGAGTATTTGATGCTGGTCATGATTAAAGCTGCATAGCCCGATGAAATATCAAATTTTCAAAACCAAACCAATTATCTAGATTTGATTTGACATATCTAACTTAGATACTGATGCACTTATTAGGCATTTGTTTCTGCGGAGAAGGCAATACTGAGTCAATTTAACAGAACCTGTTACCAGGTTACTGCAGAAGTCTATGGTGTTAGAGTTTTAGCAAGCTTGCCAAAACTAATTTTCCATGTTTGCACTCAAAATATCTCAAAAGTGTACCACTTAGAATAAAAGTAACTTTGAACTAATGTAAAGTAGATACTAGTGATCGATCTAATATATTTATCTCAGAAAAAAATACAGAAATTCTAAACCATCGGACTATGCAAGTTTAAGCTGTGAATTAAACTTGTCAAAGCAATTCCAGTATCATGAGTGAATTTGTGCAGCCTTTGAAGATATTTTAAATAAAAACATGGCAAATTAATGTTGGCAAGCAGGTAAAAATCCTGACACCATAGGCTTCAGTAGTGACTGCTTCTATTCAATTTACTTATTGCGAAAATGCTGCAAGAAATGTTTAATAAGTCCACCAGTGTCTTATCTAAGTTGGGTATGTAGGATCAAATGTAGATAATTGTTTTGGTTTCGAAAATTTGATGCTTTAAACCAACGAAGTCTGATGAAAGGATCAAATTTTCAATTTCAAAGTAGTTAGTCAAATTTTATCTTAGTCAAATTTAATCTTACATATCCAACTTACACGCCCATCACACCAAACTAGTTCTCAAACCACCCGACTCCATTCTAAAACGGGCTGTGGTCGGCATAGAACGTAGCAGCAAGAAAATTGTGGGCATGCTCAAAGTTCTGGAGCACCATTCCATTCTAGCCCGTTCATTCTGTTCGTAAACAGACTGTAAAAAGTTGCTACGACATCCATTCCGTTCGCACACAGTTTGAGTCCGTTCAGCAACATTTTCCAGAACGTAGTGAGAACTAGTATGGTGTGATGGGGGTATTGGATACTGGTGGACGCATTGAAAGTTTGTTTGTTGCACAGATGGAATGTTAAGTCAATTTAACAGAATATGTCACTGCTGCAGCCAATGCCATCCAGCATTTCGATGTACACGCCAAAATTAATATTGCATCTTTTTAAAACTTCACATATATCTAAAGAAGTTAACCCATTAAAGTTGCATAGTCCGACGGTTTTGAGTTCTGTCATTTTCTGAGATAAATATAGTATTAGTAGATTCAGCGTTATAATCCACCTAACTCTAGTTTCAAGTAAATTTTATTTTAAATGACTAACTTTTGAGATATTTGAAGTGCAACCATGCAAGATTAATTTGGGCAAGCACACCAAAACTCTGACACCATAGGCTTCTGCAGTAGCAGGTTCTATTAAATTTAGTCAGTATTCCCTTCTAGGTGATGACAAATGTTTAATAAGTGCACCAATATCTAATTTAGATATGTAGAATGAAATCTAGATAATTTTTTTTTTTTTTTTAATTTGATGTTTTCAATGAAGCTTTAAGATAAAGTTATTTCAAACAAACGTAGACGAGTGCAACAATGAACCTATTACACACACACACACACATATATATATATATATATATATATATACATATATACATACACATATGTATATATCCTCTGGTGCGACTGACACTTTTTGACACCCGTTGGAGGCGAGGTGGGCCACAGGTGGCGCCACCTGTCAAGTGTAGAGTCTTACGGAGTGTAAGTGTCAGTACTATCAATAACATCAGTAATATCAATTAATATCAATAATTTGAAACAATTCCCTTCCGTATTTTCATACTCGAATAATGCATTATACATCACATATATGTATATCAAAATATAGCATGAAGTCCAAACCATCGGACTATACAACTTTAATCGGTCCAGTTTGTGCATGGCATAAATGACCTGCTTATTTGAATTACACTCTGCCAAACATTTGGCAAACAAACATTGCAGCTAATTTGGGGGAGACAGAGAATTGCACCGAGAATCCTCTGACTCCTGGGACTTTTCGCTGGTAGTGGATGACGGGTACATTCTGCTGCCAACAGACAACTTCCGCCACCGACGCGCCCTCTTCTGGCAGTGGGAAGAACTTGTGTTTTGTGTGGAACTCCAGAACTAATGCATCCGATGGAATCCAAAGCACAAAACTACAGCAAAATGGAAAAGAAATACTAAATCTAATAGCACATTCTACAAAGTTGGAGTCCTCTATTCAGTGCCCGTTTATTAAATCCATTATTGTGAGGTAACTTCCTCTCAACCTATTTGACCTCTACGTGTCCATCTGGAAGACCTGGACTTAGATTAACATTCACTCCCAGAGTTGGACCAACTTAATAGGATAGGGCAAGTACTGGTTAGCTCAGTGTCAGGATAATGTGACTGAGTGGGATATCAGGTCATGGTGATGGTGGTCTGATTTCCCAGTGAGGGAGCACTATAAAATCACCATCAATGTGCACTGTCACAAGTCGGTACCTGTACTGATATGACCTTAGATGTGGCTATGACGTAAAACAACAACAAACAACAAATTCTCAGAATTGACCTATGATCTGAGTTTCAGTTGAGAGCGCATGCTCAGTAGAAATCGCCTATTAGAGTCGACTGACCTGAGACCAGTCAGTTGCCATCCGGTTAGTCTGCCTAAAGCCTCTCATCTCAGGGAGTAATTGGGGCTTACGCACCAGCAACATCTGAGGTCATATCAGGACATGGATGGTGCTGACCTGAAAGGTGCTGACTTGAGACAAGGCTCCTGAATAGTACTTCTCGACTGAAATACCATACCACTGGTATCAAGGTCTAATATGCCACTCAGTCATGTTATTATCCTGGCATTGAGCCAACCAACCATTATGTTCTACTAGTATAATGTTGGGTGACAAATATGAATTTGGTAAATCTTCAGTTTGACTCAGTCGGAGATCGAACCCATGATTGCTTTATGATAATAATGCTGGTCTTCTTACGCAGTTAAAAATTACGTCGGAAAATAGGAATATATGCAGAAAAAAACCAGTCAGAGGGAGGGGCAATCTAGATACAATCATGATGCATGGTGAATTACAAGGCTTCATCGACAATATGTTTTATTTATTTATTTGTGTTTATTGTGGAAGAACTTACCTACCCCGCACTATTCAGACAGAAGGAGCCAACACAGTCATGTGTTTGTGGGTGGAAAATGTCTTTATTTAATTAGCAAATTTGAGTGTCTGTTGTGTTCATCTCTTTTGTTCGTTTAATATTAATCAATGGTATCTAGGTCAAGGGTGGCCGACTTGAATGGAATCCGGGATGCGCCTGTCGAGGAGCCCCAAGACGAGCTCTATCTTAAGAGGGTGGGTGGTGGTGGTAATTTTGAGCGTGTTGGTCAGAAACTACTGCACCAAATGGGGACTATGGGCGGCGCAGTGTGCAATGAGACGTGAGCTAGTTCGGGACGCACACACGGGGTGGCGCGTCGGCTCAAGCACAATTTTGAAGTTATGCGCCGATTCGGACAGAACCCCGCATAATAAAATCACACCCCAGCCACATCCTACACTTCAGAGCAGTGATCGCGTCTTAGCACATGGATGTTGTTTGTTGCTGGTTTACGTCCTAGCAACATCTAAGGTCATATCAGGATGAGCACTGACTTGTGACAGTGTGCACTCATGGTGACTTCACAGTGATGCCCCACTGGAAAATCAGACTGGCAGCACCATGAACTGATATCCCACTTAGTCACATTATCCTGACACTGAGTCAACCGGTCCTTGCCCTATCCTAATAGTGCCAAGCACCAGGCTAGGAAGTCATTCCACCATTCGACCAGGGTTTTCAAACCCACGAACCCATGGGTTCAGATCCCCCAATCTCCCAAATCAGAAGACGGATGCTCAACTCATTCGGCCATCCCGTCTGGTCTAGCACATGAAACATGTTGGCTGCAGGCTAACATGGGTAATTTGCACGCGACCCCGCTGTTCTAATTTTAACTTTCCTGCTGAATCTCAGTCCACCTAGGTCATCAATCCTTCGCTGGCTGCTCGTGACTACACTTCGATCACCCACCCTCCCACCCACTGTACAGGGGTATGAGCGCTGTACCGGCTGCCATCTCACCAAGACGTGCTTTCATATCTATTACATGAGCAGAACTGATCTGACCTCAATTGCTTAGGACATCCGGGTCCCTGCACCTAGTCCTCTACGCGCTGCTACGCCGATATGTCGGCCCAGATTACTTTTATTAAATAAAAAATATTATAAAAATAAAAATTAACCCTTGCCTCTTTCTTGTATGCCTATTGTGTGAGTGTGTGAATTGAAGAACAATTGCCCTATTATTAACATTGTGAGTAGTGTGCTGTGACCTCTGAGGCAAAGAGCAACATGGACAGGTAGGCGTGGATATGGTGTCTAAAAATGTATTTTAAAAAGATTTAAAATATATAAAAGACTTATATTTCCAATAAGCATCTTCAAACACCATGCCGAAATATCCGAAATGTATCAATAATAAATAGCCTTAAATCCTTTAAAAAATCAAATAAAAGCATCACATCTGCGCTAAAGAATGGTTGAAAATGTAAATACGAAACAAAGACTATTTTTAGTATTTTTAAGGACTACATCGGAACGCAGGTAAGGTCAAGATTAAGATATTTATGTATTACTTTAGGAGTCACATTCACACATTATTATATACACCGTGGGAATCAGAGTGGTTCAGAGACAATTGATACATTATTATTATATTTAAGTTATATCTAGAGATGTAAATAAATCAAACGATTTATTTAAAACAATTATAAAATAGGGTCATGTCTAACATAGGGCATATCTAGAAATACAAAAGAAACTTTAAAAACAAATTAATTTAAACATTATGCTTATGATAAGCATGCCTGTAAATGTGGCTAGGAAAGTTGCTTCAGGTCGAACCGAGCCAGTTTATTTGACCGTTGACATATTGCACTCAGCCAAACACTGCATCGTTTTGACTTTGCTGCCAAATTAGAGCCAAGTTACAGGTATTGCTCTGCAGCCAATTAAGGTCTACTATCCACGGTGCCAGCACCCAGTATGTTTGTTTTTGTTGATTTACGTCGTAGCACCATCGAAGGTCATATCAGGACGGATACGCACTAATGGCAACTTTATAGTGCTGCCCTACTGGGAAAGCAGGCCGCCGGCACCATTACCTGATATCCCACTCGGTCACATTATCTTCACACTGAGCTAACCAGTCCTTGCCCTATTCTGTTAATGCCGAGTGCCAGGCTAGGAAGCGACAAGTATCAATTTTAAAGTCATTGGTTTGACTCGAGCGGGAAC
The DNA here is from genome assembly GCA_030323885.1 of Branchipolynoe longqiensis. NCBI lineage: Eukaryota > Metazoa > Annelida > Polychaeta > Phyllodocida > Polynoidae > Branchipolynoe > Branchipolynoe longqiensis. The sequence continues at coordinate 66,947,761 of CM059192.1, read as the reverse complement.
CGAACTCCCGACCTTCCGCACGCGGCCCCCGCGCTCTGCTGATTAGACCACCGCTCCCGGTGCCAGGACCCAGTAAGCAGAGAAGTGGGAAATGTGTACATGTACAGTGGGATATTATTTCATGTATGACATATCTGACTTACTAACACAAAAATACCCCAACTAACACCCAAATCCTATTACAGTATAACCCTGTTTTTTTGTGTTTTTTTAAAAATTGAGGCTGTATTTATACTGTCCATAGCATATAAGCCTGGGTACCCAGGTTTGTTTTCAATGCTGGCCAGTTGTAGTGTTGGTGTTATCTTACCACACAGTAGCTGCTGATAAGGTATTTGATTGCCTGCATTTCAGTAGCAGATAGATAATTGGTTGGTATGGTTAATAGCCTATGTTAGTTTTTTTGGATTTTCTTGGTATATATGTATTTATTTTTCTAATCTTATTACTAGACTAGCCTACTGCTATTTACATATCATAGGCTTGTACGCAGCTGTGTGGTGTGTTAACTGGTTAAACCAAACTTGAAGGGACCTTAGAAATTTGTTTGGATTAAACGATCATTGGTTTAACCGAGCTTTGGCTTTGACTTTGACTTGGCTTTGGCAAAAACGGGGGTGCATTATGAATGTAATATACAATCTATGTGGACACTTTGATTATTGTTTTTTATGTTATATACAGTATAACCCCGTTAAACCAAGCTCAGTTAAACCAAATGATCGGTTAATCCAAACGTTTTTTGGCAGCCCATCAAAATACTACAATTTATCATATAAAAAAGTTGGTGCGGTATCAGATGACCTTATAACCACATGAAAGTTTGGTTTAACCATACCGGAAGTGGCCTGGGGTCTGACAATCAGCACTATAATGGGGCTGTCACATTACGACGTTTCTCACCAACGCGCGCCGACGTGTTGCCTTTTTGGGTGAAACGTCGGCACGCGTCGGGAAGCGTTACGCGCGCGTTACCGGCGCGTTAACGGCGCATCGGTACACGTTGAGTGATAGCAACGCGTGAATGGACACGCGCCGCGCTCGCCGCGCGTCGCCGCGCGTCGGGTCGCGCCAATTGTTTTGTGCTTGCACAAAACTTTCGGCGCGCGGCGACGCGCAGCGACGCGCGGCGACGCGTTGGAGGGGGCGTTACGGACGCGCCACCAACGCGATACTAGCACGCTGCAACCCGTCGAATTTTCTCCCAAAACGCCGAAACGTTGGACGTGTCTCAAGCCCTAGCAAATATCTTGCGCGTTGGCGGCGCGCCGGGGGGAAACGTCGTAGTGTGACAGCACCATTAAATCACCATGAGTGGACACTGTCACAAGTCAGTACCTGTCCTGATATTACCCTATATGTTGCCAGGACTTAAAACTCCAACAAACAATCAGATTAGTAAGTATTAATTGGATGTGAGTAATACTAATAGAGGTGCAGACAATGTACATGGTGTTAATGATTGTATTAAAGTTATCATACATCGATATTAAAGTTGCATAGTCCGATGGTTTTGAATTTCTGTATTTTTTCAGAGATAAATATATTAGATCGATCACTATTATCTACTTTACATTAGTTCAAAGTTACTTTTATTTTAAATGGTAAACTTTTGAGATATTTTGAGTGCAAACATGAAAATTAGTTTTGGCAAGCTTGCCAAAACTCTGACACCATGGACAGGTTCTGTTAAATTGAATCAGTATTGCCTTCTATGCAGAAACAAATGCTTAATAAGTGCATCAGTATCTAAGTTAGATATGTAAAATCAAATCTAGATAATTGGTTTGGTTTTGAAAATTTGATATTTCATCGGACTATGCAGCTTTAACCATGTGTGTTAGGTACATTATGGCCGCAGCAGGAAACTACATACAATATAACATACACATATGTACATTATGTTTATGTTGAAATGCACAACTTCCGTTTCACTTCTAAATCAAGATAACAAGTGACTAAAGATGACATTATTAAAGCTGCATAGTCTGGTGGTTTGGGGTTTCTAACATTTTTCTGTGATAAATATATTAAATTGATTGCTATAATCTACCTAACTTTAGTTTGAAATGACTTTTATTTTTTAATCGTTAAGTCTTGAGATATTTGAAGTGCAAACATGTCAAATTAGTTTCAGAAAGCATGCCAAAACACTGACACCATAGGCTTCTGCAGTAACAGGTTCTGTTAAATTGACTCAATATTCCCTCATATGTCACACCAAATGCTCAATAAGTGCATCAATATCAATGTTACATATTTAGAAGCAAACCTAGATAATTGTTTTGAATTTGAAAACTTGATGCTTCATCGGACTATGCAGCTTTAATAACATTCACATTGAAACTTGGCACAAATGATGGGAGAGTTCGTGATAAATGACCGTACCCACCACACCCACCTCTCCCACCACCACCACCGCCATAATCCGAATCCAGGTGTGCTGGTGTTATTATTGCTTTAGTTACTCCGTCGCCATGGTTACCGATCGTTGCCACCCCGCGCCGTGCTTGTCACGCTTCAGTGGATCGGTAAGTATTGGGCGGTACGAAAATCAAAAAGAGGTCAATACCAGAGATCGATGTGTGTGTGTATGTGTGTGTGGGTGTGTGTGGGGGTGGGTGGTGGGGAGGGTGGGTGGTTCTGCGCATGCGCTTTTATTATGGGATATCGAGTGGTGCACCCCCATGTCCTAAGGTATGAAGATGTGGTTCTCGGTCCAGCAACTCTGTCCGTGACACTAAGGTCATCAAAGACCAGAGCCGCCTCTGCTCCACCAGTTGTCTTCAGCCTCCCTGCTCTGCCTGGGTCAGTCTGCTGTCCTGTGCAGGCATGTTCTGCTTATATACGAGAGATCACACCTTTACCTGACTACCCCGCCTTTCTGCTTCCCTCAGGGCTACCCGTTACCATTCCTCTGCTGAAGCGTGCCATCAAGGTTGCTTCTTTCTCAGCTTTCGGGGTTGATAAAGGGTTTACGCTGCATGGACTCAGGCGTGGTGCCGCTCAGGCGTGCCAAGGTACGCCACTCGATTAACCAACTCGGGTGACCCGAGTCACTTTTTGGCGCATGCGCAGACTCTACATCCTCGGGTTGCATAATCGAACAATCTCCAACACGCTCGGGGTAGAAAAAATTGCTTAATCCAAAGCTCTTTTTTGTTGTTGTAATAACCGATATAAATTCAGCAAAATAGGATTTAAAGTATTGTATGATTGTGTAAATGGTAAGTAACTTATTCCGAAGGCCCCGAGGGAAAAGTGGCTTATGTGAAAGTACAATGTCTGAACACTTTGACTTCTGGATACTGAATGGTTTATTCATGGCCTAGGGCTCGCTCAACCTTCCGGCTAAACTTTCCATGACGTCATCTCATTAGCATAATCCTTTGTCTCAAACTCTGCATCTCGTTAACATATATTAGACACATAGCTATACGTCTATTACGCATATATCACAGCTTATAGAGTGTGAGGCTACTCTTAAAGCTGGGGCTGCTTTCTCAAAGGTGACTTTTTATACGTCGGTATATGATAACGAACTACTATCAGCAGGCCTGTCCATAACTCAGCTGGAAGCAATAAACCTTGTGCATGCAGTTAAGTTCCTCCTCCCTGAAGAACCGCACACATTTTTAGTAAAAGTAAATACTGATAATCTTTCATCACAGCAAGTACTTGAATCAGGGAAAGGTAAAGAGAGGATCATGTGTGCCTGTGCCAGACAAATTTGGTTGATTGCGGCTGATCTTAAGTTTGTTATGGAAATAATGCATAAGGTGGGTAAAGACTTAATCTTAGCCGATGCGTTGAGTAGGGCGCCGCATTCGGAGAAAGCGAAAACACAAGCATCTGAAATATGTTCTGAATGTAACCTTAAAGAAATTTGTGTAGAAATCTCTCTTAATCCGTTGCAATGTAGCCTGTAATATCTTATTCCTGGAAGATAGTAATGTTGTGCCTCTATCTTCCAGGATACTCACTGACTCATCATCAGCGTCTTCTAGACACCCATGCAAGTGCATTAGCCCCGAGGACCTGGCAGAACAAAGCTGGGCATGTCAAGCTGTACATAGATTTCTGGCTACGGCAGAAGGTGGAAGCGGTCTGCCCTTCTGTCTATGACCTCCTGTCATTCTTGCTGCTGCTTACTGATCGCCTCAAATCGCCTGGAGTGGTCATGAACTATTTTAGTTCCGTGAGGCTCTGGGTGTTTGGCGGCCCAGGCGACGCGACCGCATTTGATGCGCCAGAAGTTAAAACCTTCAAGCGGGGTGTATTCAAATCCTCAAAACATGTGGTTCAGAAAGCGCTTCCCATCTCCCCCGAAGACTTCAAGAGTATTATCGTCGATCTGTGCCGCATGACACCCGTGCCTCACGTCATCATCGCGGCATTGCTTATTGGGTATTTCACCCTATTAAGTCAGTCCAACCTGGCAGTGCCCTCAACTGGGTCACGAATGCACCCCCATGTCCTAAGGTATGAAGATGTGGTTCTCGGTCCAGCAACTCTGTCCGTGACACTAAGGTCATCAAAGACCAGAGCCGCCTCTGCTCCACCAGTTGTCTTCAGCCTCCCTGCTCTGCCTGGGTCAGTCTGCTGTCCTGTGCAGGCATGTTCTGCTTATATACGAGAGATCACACCTTTACCTGACTACCCCGCCTTTCTGCTTCCCTCAGGGCTACCCGTTACCATTCCTCTGCTGAAGCGTGCCATCAAGGTTGCTTCTTTCTCAGCTTTCGGGGTTGATAAAGGGTTTACGCTGCATGGACTCAGGCGTGGTGCCGCTCAGGCGTGCCAAGGTACATGTCTGACCCTTGATCAGATTATGTCTGCCGGCACGTGGCGTAGTGCTGCGGTCAGTGCCTATCTCCATGCCATCCATGTCACTGCAGCTCCCGCAGCGCTGGGCATTCCATTTCCATGTGGTCAAAACTGAGACTACATTGTAATACTTACTTGCTTGTTCTTTCTTTCTTTCTTGCTTCCGGGTGTGGAGGTGGATCAAGGTGGAGCTGCGCATGCTCACTTGCTGACTGGAGCTCATGACGGGCGTAATTGATTAATCGACTCTGGTCACCCGAGCCACTTTTTGGCGCATGCGCACATCCTACAGACTCGGGTCGAATAATCGAATACGCTTCTCCGCGCTCGGGTGGACACTTTATTATAATTTTTTTAATAATCGATAAAACTACAGCAAAATAGGATTTAAAGTATTTTATAATGGCCTAGTTTATCTATATTTCCATTTCATTAATCTAAGTTATTCTTTTAAAAAAACATGTATGACTGGTACTGGTGGCTGTTATCCTGCAGGACGGTACCAGCGCAAATGTGACGTCATCGCTCATAGCCAACCCCAGCTAGGAGGTGGGTTACTTGGGTCGGATCGTTTTGCACACGGCACGTGTATTTGTCGGCTTTACTCGCAGTGTTCGATTTGAAATTCTGACGACTCGGGTGACCCGAGTCGCTCGGGTCGTGTTAATCGATTACGGCCGACGATAACAGAAGCAGTTTTCTTTCCCACCCACACCCCCTATTCATAGGGGTTGAGCGCTGTCGGGAGCATTCCGTTTCCATGCGGTCAAAACTGAGACTACATTGTAATACTTACTTGCTTGTTCTTTCTTTCAGGTCAACTATTATCCATGAACCTATATGTGGCTACTAATATGTAGTTTTCTAGTGTGTTGCATTTGTGTATTTAAGAGGCCATGTCGCCGAACCGCGTATGATATTGACAGCTTGACTGATGTCCGTGCTTTGTCCTATCAAGCACTGCTACTCACTGATATGTGAGATCTGTACTGGTTAAGGTTACTATGTAAGAAGGTCCTGTCACCGTTTTGATATCCGAGAAGATCACTTCCTTGAAGTATAGAAATTTACTTGTTCGGATGTTAATAAATCTGTCCAAATTTACATATACTGTGTCGAACTTGGTGTCTCGTTAAGCGAATTATTGTATGATTGTGTAGTGTAGTTATCTTTCCAATTCATTATTACAACAACAAAAAACATTTTTTAAGCACTTAGGACTTGTACTGGGAGCTGTTATCCTACAGATACCAGCACAAATGTGACGTCATCGCTCCTAGCACCCCCAGCAAAGACGTGGGTTACTGGGGATCGGGTCGTTTTGCACACGGCACCTGTATTTGTCGACTCCACTCGCGGTGTTTGATTTGAAATTCTAGCAACTCAGGTGACCCGAGTCGCCCGGGTCGTGTTAATCGAACACGGCTGAGTCAGTGATGCGCGACTGGATAAAGTGGACACCGATATTTCAAGGTGAGGGTAACCCCCCACCCCCACCCCCACCCCCACCCCCACCCCCACCCCAACAAGCTGGTATGAGTACTTAATTCTAACCTGATTAGCAACAATAAAAACCGCACATCCCGCTATAATATAGTTATATTTTCTTTATTCGAATCTACTTATTTAAATTAAGTCGCTCTCACCGCTCTCGCTCTCTCTCTCTCTATGTATATGAGCCTTTCTCAAAAGGTGATAACTCTTTTTTTTTTGTTCATTGTAACGATTGACACAAAACAGCACAGAAACGGTCACACTGAAAACACAAGGACATGTTCATTACCTGAATTGCTTTTCCATCCACACACACACAACTAAACCGTGGCATTACTAAAACTCTGCCAGGATCAGTTGTGTAATTAATCTCGTTATGGAATCAAGATGGCGCCAGTGTGGGATCGGTAAATTGCGGGCGTATTTACACATATTAACGATATCCTTCCTCCCCCTATTCCGAGATTATTTACAATTTCTACAAATTGCCTCACATTCTATTATAGTGTAGTAACATATTTCTGCTATAGTTCGACTTATTGGGGTTTTATGTCCTAGAGACATTTAAACTAAATTAAAGTTGCATAGTGTCGTGAAAGAATCACATTTTCAAAACCAAGACACCTTTGATCCTACATATTTAAATTAGGAACGGGTGCATTTAATAAGCATGTGTTGCCACATAGAAGGGAATACTGCGGCAATTTTATAGAACCTGTTATCACTGAAGCCTTTGGTGTCAGAATTTTGACATGCTTGCCAAAATTAGCTTGGCATATTTTCACTTCAAATATCTCGAAAGTTAGCCATTTAAAATAAAAGTTACTTCAAACTATTTAGTAAAGTATATTCATAATGACCAATCTAACGTATTTATCTCAGAAAATGGCAGAAACTGAAAACCATCAGACTATGCAACTTTCGGGTCATATCAGGAAAAGTACCAAATTGTAACTGTCCATGGTGTAAAATATTCCGATAAAACGCATTGATTGGGGGAATGCAAATGGTCTATAATGGTAAATGGTATATAGTGCAAGGTGGATGAATGTATTTATGTAGTTGCTGGTGATCCTTTACTTATGGTCAATAGTCATTATGTATTAGGCAGATAGTGTGAAAGAGGCACTAGAGATAGTCTGTAAGGGGCACTTGGAACTCTACTCACTACCCCCTCCCCCCTCTGTGTTAGTCACGGATCACCACACACTCAGCTCAGGGCAGGTGGTGGCCAAAGGAGCCACGCCGCATGGTGGTGGTGGGTAGATCACAGTAGCCATGGTGACCCAGGAATGCTTGATATTCATTGGTGGAACTATAAATGCTTGATTCTCATTGGAGAATACGGTCAGGTGGTATGCCATACCAGATTCATGTACCACTATTTAATAATAAACCTGAGGGCATTGTCTCTCTCTCTACTTTCATCCTTTATACTCTTCCTTGCTCTTCTTGCCTGTATTGATTTCATTATAGCCTGCCTACACAAACCACAGATTCCAGCTGAGGACTTTACAATGGGACACGCTGGTTCCGGCACTATGGCCCGATATCCCACTCAGTCACATTATCCTGATACTGAGCCAACCAGTCTTCATGCTATCCTAGCAAAGCAGCGCGCCAGTGGAGGTAGCTGCAAGTATTAATGTATAAGCCTTTGGGTTGACTTGGCAGGATTTGATCCCCGAACCTCCTGAACCTCTCACAAGGGAGGCAGGCGTCCTACCCATCTAGCCATCTGGTTCGGTTGATTTTGTTGGCTAAAGCGTGCATTCCTTACACGCGGTATGCGAATGCGAATGCGGCAAAAAATCAAAAAGCATCTAAATCAATGGGGGTAATTGCTTACACGTAGTATGCGGTATGCGGCATGCGGCATGCGAATACTGAATCGGTCCATGTAGCGATCGGTGCGGCATGCGAATGCGAATGCTGCTGCGTTTGCCATAGAGAAAAGTGGTGAGGAAACCTGACACTGTGTGTGGGTGTGGGTGTGGGTGTGGGTGAAAGGACCCACCCCATAAGCACGCCGCACGCCGCATGCCGCATGCCGCATGCCGCATGCCGCATACCGCGTGTAAGGAATCCTAGCTTTATTCCCTGATGGCGTGGAATTCTTTTGTTTTTAACACCACTGTATCATGCAAACGCTATGCTGCTAAATGATTTAAGGTCCATAGATTGATACATAATACAATAAATAAAATCTTTGTAGGCAGTCATTTCTATTGTTCCAACTGTTTTCTATTAGTTGGTATTCAAGTACAAGGTTTTATCTGTTTTATGTTCATTTCAAATTACAGGCGATCTACACAAAGTCTGTGAATAATTGATGTGACAAAAATAAAGTAAAGTGAAATCAAATTAAATGAACTAGCCGTGAATGCGTGGTTATTAGTCGGTTGTTGTTCATGTATATCATATAATTGAGCTCCTTATTTATATATACAGTATAACCACGTTAAACAAAACTCGGTTAAACCAAACGATCGGTTAATCCAAACTTTTTTCGCCGGCCTGGTAAAATACTACCATTTATCATATAAAAAAGTTGGTTACACCAAAGTGCGTTAATCCAAATTATTGGTTAATCCAAACAAAATTGTCGGACCCCCAGGCCACTTCCAGTACAGTTAAACCAAACTTTCATCTGGTTATAAGGTCATCTGAGACCCCAACAACTTTTTAATGATATATGGTATTATTTTGCCAGGCTGCCGAAAAGAGTTTGGATTAACCGATCGTTTGGTTTAACCGAGCTTTAATGGGGTTATACTCTATATACAATTAAAAAAACAATAATCAGAGTGTCCACATACATTGTATATTACATTCATAATGCACCCATATTTTTGCCAAAACCAAGTCAAAGTCGAAGCCAAAGCTCGGTTAAACCAATGATCGGTTAATCCAAGCAAATTTCTATGGTCTCTTCAAGTTTGGTTTAACGGGGTTATACTGGATTCGCAATTATTTACAGATCTACCGAGAACAATTGCCATTGAATTAAAACTTAATATTTCCCTTTCTTTCCGCCGTTAAAAAGCAACTGACACGATCTGTCCCATTTTCATCACATGCATGTTATGGGTCAATTTGTTGGTCCAACTTGATTTTGTCGATTATTTATTGCTAAAACTGATGACAGATCTAGCCGAAACCTTACATACAGATACATGGAAAGCATTCACAATAATATAATCACTCGCACTGAACAATATTTTTAACATCGTTTTCCAGGTGGTTATAATTGAATTAAAACTATCCTGTCAATGATTACAAAGCACATTACAAACGCACAAACTCACAAACGCACAAACGCACAAACGCACAAACGCACAAACGGAGACACATGGTCCATCCGTACATGGACAACAATAGCCTGTCGTGACTGAATACAGAAAATCCCATTATTCACAGTTAATTGTTTCATGTTTCATGTCACGAGGTCTGCTATTATTGCAATTTAATTACAGTTGGAAATTAATTATGACGTAGGGGCCAGGGCCATTTTTGTTTCATGCTACGTAATGGTTCACTGCAAACAAATCGTTACCCTCGATACCACTCAGGGGACGCCGCGTTCTATTGTAGTGGCGTGATTATAACCGTTCCTGAGGTCCAGTCTCAGTATTGATTGATTGGCTGGTTGTTGGAGTTCTACTGAGATCTAGTCTCAGTAAAGATTGATTGTCTGGTTGTTGGAGTTCTACTGAGATCTAGTGTCAGTATTGATTGATTGGCTGGTTGTTGGAGTTCTACTGAGATCTAGTGTCAGTATTGATTGATTGGCTGGTTGTTGGAGTTCTACTGAGATCTAGTCTCAGTATTGATTGATTGGCTGGTTGTTGGAGTTTTACTGAGATCTAGTCTCAGTATTTATTGATTGGCTGGTTGTTGGAGTTTTACTGAGATCTAGTCTCAGTAAAGATTGATTGGTTGGTTGGTTGTTGGAGTTTTACTGAGATCTAGTCTCAGTATTGATTGATTGGCTGGTTGGTTGTTGGAGTTTTACTGAGATCTAGTCTCAGTAAAGATTGATTGGCTGGTTGTTGGAGTTTTACTGAGATCTAGTCTCAGTATTGATTGATTGGCTGGTTGTTGGAGTTTTACTGAGATCTAGTCTCAGTATTGATTGATTGGCTGGTTGGTTGTTGGAGTTTTACTGAGATCTAGTCTCAGTAAAGATTGATTGGCTGGTTGTTGGAGTTTTACTGAGATCTAGTCTCAGTATTGATTGATTGGCTGGTTGTTGGAGTTTTACTGAGATCTAGTCTCAGTATTGATTGATTGGCTGGTTGGTTGTTGGAGTTTTACTGAGATCTAGTCTCAGTATTGATTGATTGGCTGGTTGGTTGTTGGAGTTTTACTGAGATCTAATCTCAGTAAAGATTGATTGGTTGGTTGGTTGTTGGAGTTTTACTGAGATCTAGTCTCAGTATTGATTGGTTGGTTGGGGAGTTTTACATCCTGGCAACATCTAAGGTAATTTCAGGACGGGTACTGACTTGTGACAATGCACACTCATGGCAAATTTATAGTGCTGCTCCACTGGGAGTCCAGGTAGCCAGCACCATGACCTGATATCCCACTCAGTCACATTATCCTAACACTGAGCCAACCAGTCCTTGTCCTATCCCAATAATGCCTATCACCTGGCTAGGACTGGTCAGTCTCAGTATTGAAGTCACCCTCAATCATCAGGCGAACATTTGCTATTGTTCAGTGGATAAACAGGCTTTATTTGTGTTTTGATATTGAAGCTGGGAGCTGGTGTGTTTACACGTTCAGAAATGGGTAAAATCTCCCTATCAGCCCTATTCTTCATTATAGGTTTTATATACTTTAAACCCACTTGGAACTCATAAAGACCTGCTTCCTGAGTGACCAAACTCGGTACAGTATAACCCCGTTAAACCCAACTTGAAGGGACCCTAGAAATCTGTTTGGATTAACTGATCAATGGTTTAACTGAGCTTTGACTTTGATTTGGCTTTGGCAAAAACGGGGGTGCATTATGAATGTACAATATATGTGGACGCTATGATTATAGTTTTTTTATGTATATACAGTTTAACCCCATTAAAAAAACCTCAGCTAAATCAAACGATCGGTTAATCCAAACTGTTTTCAGCAACCTGGCAAAATACTACCATTTATCATATAAAAAAAGTCTTAGATGACCTTAAAACCACATGAAAGTTTGGTTTAACTGTACCGGAAGTGGCCTGGGGCCCAACAATTTTGTTTGGATTAACCGATACTTTGGATTAACCGACTTTGGTTTAACCAACATTTTTATATGATAAATGGTAGTATTTTTCCGGGCTGCTGAAAAAAGTTGCGATTAACCGATCGTTTGGTTTAACCGAGCTTGGTTTAACAGGGTTGTACTGTATTGCCTTATGCTTGCGTCTGGTGTGAGTTACAGTGAAATTGTGATAGCAAATATCCTACATTAGATGAAATCCCTACCGGTCGCGGTGCCCGAATCGATAGAGCGCAGGCTTCCCGTGCGGAAGGTCGGGAGTTCGATTCCTAATTGAGTCAAACCGAATTGACTAATTTGATGCTTATCACTACCTAGCCTAGCGCCTGGCATTATTAGGATAGGGTAAGGACTGCTTAGCTCAGTATCAGGATAATGTGACTGTGTGGGATATCAGGTCATGAAGCCCACTGCCTGGTCTCCCAGTAGGACAGCACTATAAAGTCACCGTGAGTGTGCACTGTCACAAGTCGGTACCCGTCCTAATATGACCTTAGATGTTGCAAGGATGTAAAACTCCAAAAAGCAAACAATTAGATGAAATACCACCACGTTTGTTGTGCAGCATTGTGCTTCACCCCCCCCCCCTCCCTCCCGCCCCCCCCCCAACACTGCACGCCCCAGGGGCCGGGCTGGAGGCCCTGTGTGCCACAAAAAGGGAGGTTTTTTTATTTAATGACGCCTATAGAGCACATTGATTTTTATCATTGGCTATTGGATGTCAAACGTATGGTCATTCTGACATATTTCTTTGGGGGAAACACGCTGCCGCCACATAGGCTACTCTTTCCAATAAGCAGCAAGGGGGCTTTTATATCAACTTTCCCACAGACAGGACTGCACATACCACAGCCTTTGATGAACCAGTTGTGGACCACTGGTTAGAACTGAAAATAGCCCAAACTGCAAATGATCCCGGATCTACACAACCCAAAGACTCGCCGTGCAATGACACCTGACACTTAGCACTGTGGGGCCAGGGAAAGAACTGTTTGGTGGAATGTCAAAATAATGTGATTGAATAGAATTCATGATGTCATGGCACAGTATTCCAGTAAGGCAGCACTATAAAGCCACCATAAGGCGGTATCTAACTGAACTCAGTGTGGGTTTTGTAGGTTTTCTTTTCAAATTTACTTCCATTTGTGGCAATTCTTCTGAGGAGGTAATGAAGCTCAATTTCTCCAAGTACACGTGCACTATGATGTCTATTTAAAGTTGCATAATCCGAAGATCTTGAGTTCCTGGTGTAAAAGATGTGTTAACACCGTGAGTCCTGTAATGTAACTGACTTTATTTAGAACAACTAGTCATGACGTCGTCCGGTATTATGCTGGGGGCATTCGTACAACTACATACATTACATCTTCCCCTTTTAATGATATATACCAATATTTTATTATCAATCAATAACGTTGTTGGTGCACGACTATTTGGTGGATTCAATGGTACATAATGATATAATTTTCATACTTAAATTCATTAATACCTTTTTATTACAGTTGCCTATTATATATTGACTAACATCGAGATCACTGGGTTATAATTGTTTCATATTAATATTCTTATTAATGCTACATCTTTCCTCTTTTTCCCTTTTTCTTTAAAAGAAATCATAATTGTCAATAAATGTTGTGTATTGAGTGTACTTTATAGTCAAACACCATTTATATTGTCAATGAACTTAACAATTAATGATAACATTTTGTATATAACATGAGACTATCACAATATTCAATATTGTATTTTATGAACAAGATTTTCCTAAAATGTTCAAATTAACTTTTCATGCTTAAATATAACAATTGCATCAGTGAGCTTCCAAATTTTTTTTTTTATTATATATCGTTTGTTTATAGAAGTATAGTCAATATTTTATTGATAACATCTTCGACATGTAAGACAATTTAAATCATTTATCAAAACAAACAGAATGCATACTCACTTAGATTCATGTGTTACTTCTTACATGTGCATGTGTTGTGTCCATTCTTTGTTTGACCTTAACTATGTGTCGTTCTTATTGTACTGCTTTTCTAGAATGTCACTTGCTTAATTCTTACAATTGTATCAGTGAACATTAACAAAAATAAGTATTGTGTCAATAGTTATTTGATACCATCTATGACATGTAAGACAACTTAAAGCATTTATACCAACACACAAAATGTATACTCAGTTATCTTCATGTGTCATTTCTTATGTGTGAATGTGTTCTGTAAATTCTTTGTTTGACATTAAATGTGTGACGTTATTGTTGTACTGCTATTGTAGCATCACACTTGCTTAACTGTCAAATGTCTTGTTCTAAAATTACAATGTACATATTGCATCACTGTTTTTTAGATGTGCATCACTTATTTAATGTACATGTGCTGCAAGCATGGTTTTCGCTACTCAGCTAGCTTGTTAATGTCGTTTCTTAATATGAGCATTTGTTTTGGAAACTCTTTGCTTCACAGTAACTGTGTGACGTCATCATTGTACTGCTACTACAGCGTCTCACTTGTTTGATTGTCAAATGTCTTGTTTCAAAGTACAATGTAAAGCAACATAAACCAATATTATTAAATTCATCCGCAACAATTCACCATATCGAGCCGTACGGCGGCTGCAAGGTCTAGTAGCACTAACTTAATGAAACAGAACATCAAGATTTGTGCGAAATTATTAAAGTAGCACAATCCAATGGAACCAAACCATTCTTAATTTCAAATGGTATAATCGACATTCTATGTTTTGGGTTGCCTTCGTTGATCCTTTAGATACATATATAGTTTTGATACAACGATATATTTATCAAATATATTGATAAAAATACTATTTTATTAACATTAGAATGTCCGATTAATTTCAGTGTGACCATATTTCTCGTGTGTGCTTTTGACTGGTTGCTTGGCAGTGGTGTAATATTATTTAAATATAATATGCACTTTCAAATGTCTATGACATTAAATTCAACGTTACAAATATCAGTATCATTTGGTAGATTATGCATACTTGGCTTACTCTGGTTTCCATATAACCAATATTTTACACAATTGTATGAATATATGAATGTATGTACTACGTTTCATACAATACAACTGATTTAGGTTTTACAATTTCCATCATTAATAACTAGTCCATAGCAATATTAAATGATGGAACGATACATCAATGTTGTTGTTTTTTTTTTTGTTTTTTTTTTATGTTGGAGTATGCATAATAAGTCACATTTAATGTTCTTCACATGCCTCAAGTGGCCTGGCGTCCAGTGCTTTCTTCCCGGCGCTCCGTGTTTACTTCTCGATGAATCTTGTTGCTTTGCCTGTTGCTTAGCTTGCCTGACGTCTTGCGCGTCTTCATTCTGGCTGTTTTTATTTCAGCCGTTCATCTCTGTCGACGATCTGTGCATCCGTGCTTGCTTCTTGGCATCTGTGCATCCATGTCTGTTCATTTAGGCAGCTGTGCATCTGTGTGCCATCTTCTCAGGCATCTGTGCATTGTATTGTCTTTTATTCACTATAAGCAATGGTGTGACGTCCTGCGCGTCGTCATTCCAGCCATTTTCATTACAGCCGTTCGTTTCCGCCGGCGATCTGTACATCCGTGCTTCTTGGCATCGGTGTAGCCATGTCTGTGCCTCTAGGCATCCGTGCATCGGTGTGCCATCTTTCCAGGCATCTGTGCATTATCTTGTCACTTGTCACATTCAAGTTTGTGCTGCTTCTGTTGGTGCCTGGGGAGTGGCGGCCTGGTGCGCTGCAGCTACTTCAACTTGAAGTTCAAATACTTGTTAATTTCTCTGTGTCCAGGTTGTTGATCCTGGTACAAGGAACTTGTAGTATATGTTGGTTGGTGCCCGGGGTGCTGTTTCCCGGTATCCACCAGAAGCAATGGGCTTGAAAGCACCATTGCCTCCACATCTGACACCATGTAAAAGATGTGTTAACACCATGAGTCCTGTAATGTAACTGACTTTATTTAGAACCACTAGTCATGACGTCGTCCGGTATTATGCTGGGGGCGTTCGTACAACTACATACATTACACCTGCCACATTTTCTAGATAAATATTGTAGTAGTCTGCACTGACCTCTCAGGCAAGGAGCCATATAGACAGGTAGGTGTGGATAGTGTGATTGCATCAGGAGGCCTAGGTAATGTAATGGCTAGCATTCTATTCAGGGAATGACACAAACTGTAGGTTCGAATCCTGCTCTAGGAAAAATATTTCACATTTTTTGTCACCTCTTTGACAATACACTGTCGATGTTGGTTCCAACATGGGTAATTGAACAAGACGGAGTCGCATACCTATTCACCATGGCCGATGGCGCCACCTGTATTAAAGCGTTGACACTAATTCTATTAATCGACCCTTACCCCACCTAGCGGGTCTTTTGTAATTAACGTCCAAGTAACCATGGGCGAGAACTAGCTCAAATTAGCGTATGTTAAATCGATACGACGTCGGCAGCCGAATCTCTACTACACAGTTACAAAACTCTGACATCTTCATGATGTTTCAAACTCTGGCCACCCACTATATAACGCCCGCAGAACTAGCACTCCGCCACTTCAACTTGGTGGTGGGCGGCGACGGACCTCTGATATTCTGCCATCCCGCTTACCCCACAATAAGAGACTAGAACTATAGGGTTATAGCATCTCGCGCCCTTTTCTCATTATACTCAAGCATGTACAACTGTCATTTTCTGTTCATAAAAATTCCAAATCTATACTCTATTATCCGTGTCCACGTTGTTCAATTAGGTTTTAAGGTAAATTATTACAGTTGTTCATTATCAAATATTTTTCTTTAGTTTGGTCATATATATTAAATGGTTTCCTTATCGTATATTTGAAATGTAAAGATGCAAAATGATTCTGGCATGCACACCGAAATGCTAAACATCATAGGCTTCTGCAGTGGCAAGTTGGAATACATTGACTTGGTCTTTGTATCAAGAACTATTTACGAAGTGCATCGGTGTCTAAGTTTGATATGTGGAATAAAATCTGGGTGACTGCTTTGATTGATCAAATTTGATGTTTTCATCAGATTATGTAGCTTTAATGACATCTCAGCTCACATCCAAAGTAACTGGAGGAGTGGGGAGGGGGGGGGGGATTGGAATACGAGTAGAGTAGCATTTCGGTGCTAAACGCCTATTTAAATTCATTATTTTCTTTTTATTCTTTTTTGGCAAGGCAAAATGTCAAAATAATCAACATCACTTCCACACGTGAGATGTGTTTGTGTAAAACCCTCAAACTGGACACACCCCTTCCAGTATCCCAGGGACACTAACATTTGTACTTCAGCTGAACCTTGGGACATGTTTGGCCCCGCCCCCCCCCCCCCCCCACACACACACACTCCGTTTCCCCCTCCCCCCCCCCCTCCCCCCTCCCCCCACCTCTCTATGCAAACACACACACCACAAACCTGCTCGTGCACGCTACCATTTCTACAAAGCCCAGGCATGTGGTGAGTGTAGTCTGAATCGACCAGGACGAAAGGTACTACAGTATAACCCCGTTAAACCAAACTTGAAGGGACCTTAGAAATTTGTTTGGATTAACCGATCATTGGTTTAACCGAGGTTTGGCTTCGGCTTTGACTTTGACTTGGCTTTGGCAAAAACTTGGGTGCATTATGAATGTAATATCCAATGTACGTGTACACTTTGATTATTGTTTTTCATGTTTTATACAGTATAACCCCATTAAACCAAGCTCGGTAATTATATTAGGTTAATCATTATTATTAAATAATGTATATAAATCACCCTGCCTCAAAAGGTGATAACTCTTCTTTTTTTTGTCCATTGTAACGATTGACACAAAACAGCACAGAAAAGAGATAATTATATTAGGTTAATCATTATTATTAAATAATGTATATAAATCACCCTGCCTCAAAAGGTGATAACTCTTCTTTTTTTTGTCCATTGTAACGATTGACACAAAACAACACAGAAAAGGTTACACTGAAAACACAAGGACGTTTGCTTCAAATCAATATGTATTCTATCGGGATTATGAAACACTGTGTACAAAACAAATCACTTTATCCTCAGCAAATGCATAAGTAGATAGTATGTTGATCGTTACAATGGACACAGTTTTGTCCCATATTGCTTTGCACCTTTTGAGACAGTCCCATATATACATCTATACTAAGCATGACTATTGATATTTTACATTCTAATAACACATGGGGTCATTTCAGAACTAGTCCCTATTAACTTGTGAAAGTTTTTGTTTTTGTTCTTTTGGTAAATTATTTATTCATCTGGATATGACATTTGTCGGCGCCAGAGCACTGGTCTTCCGGCAATCTTACTATTAGAATTGACAGTCTATATAATCTAAATTTGATCAGTTGATGAGTTCTCACTCATGATGGATTCATAGTGCCGTCCCACTCTGCTGTCGGCATCGTCACACAGTATCCGACTCAGTCACATTATCGCGACACTAAGGTAACCAGTCCTAGCCCTTTTGTAACACACAATCACCATAGCAACACACATAAATTTGTAATACCTGTATGTGTAACCCGATTGAGGGTTGAACGACCCCTGAATATGAGCATTTTTCTCCCGTGACCTGTCGTACGGGAATCGGACAATTGACCTACTCTGCCACCCCGCCCGGTACACATAGACTATGTATGTGTCAGTATCTACAATGTGTTGAAGAAAGTAAGAGGACTCCTTCAGTCGTGTGCCATTTAATTATTCCTGTCTTCCTCTTTCTTTAAAATAAAATAAAAAAATTGTTGTCCTCCGTCCCTTTTCACACTTACAAATACAAAAGAAAAGTAATCTGATTGATTGATTGATTGATTGATTGATTGGTGGTTGCTTCACGCCATGTCGGCAGCATAGGCCATATTCACGGCGAGAAATGTTTGTTTTTTGTTCAAACCATCGCTTTTACATGTAAAAGCAGACAATCAATTATGTGCCAATAGACACTCATTAAAGTAATCTTGTTCATGTCTTAGAACCCAACCTTTATGTGTACATAATACACGCACCCCTTGAAGTCTTAGGTGGATCAGGTGGCGCCCCCTGTGCTTCCCACCGGGGTCAGAGGTAACGTTTTGTGATGGCGCCACTTAGAATCCTAAAACAGCCCTTGACAAATATTCACCAACTCCTTCTAATTAAATTATGTAGACTGTGTGGCGCTACCTATACAAGTATTACATCTGGGTCCGACGAACAATTCACAAATAATACCCCAGTCACACTATGCGTGCGACTACTCTGCGACCACAAAAAAAAGATGGGTGGTCGCAAACTGGTCCCAAGTGGTCGCAAAATGGTCGCAAGTTGTCACAGAATGGTAGCAAAGTGGTCCTCAGTGGTCGCCAACCTCAAGGCAACCATTTTGGTTGCAAGGAGGTTGCAGCTGTTGCACCAAAAACCTCGTTTCAACTAAAATGGTCACCGACCATTATCATAGCTTGGCAACCAGTTGGCAACTAGTGGGCTTTTTGGTCACAAAGTGGTCACAAAGTAGTCGGCAAGTGGTTGCCAGTGGTTGTAAGCTGTAGTGTGATTCGGACTTAAGGAAACCAGTTGGATGTTGACAAGAAACCTCTTGGTGTAAGTTTTTCTATTTGGTGGGTGGTGTTGGGCACATTTTTCTACTACTTTATATATCATGTCACAGTGATGCATGGATACCTGTTAGTGTTCTCTACTTCCTGATATATCATGGCACAATGCAGCACTAAGCTAACCAGTCCTTGCCCTATCCTTTTAAAGGGACCAGCTATAGCTCGCTGGGACACTGCGCGTACTCTGTCAAATGCTCTAAAAGCACAACCTCGTTTAGTTTTTATGTTTAAATGAGCCAAGTATATGTGGGGAGAGTAGGGGACCAGGGCCATGCTAGTCTGAACTGCAAAGGCAGTTTGTTGTCTCCAAAATGGCTGCCCCCATAGGCGGCGGCCATTTGCAATGGAAAAGCTGTGCTGTGATTGGCTGAAATTGCAGTGCTCGCCAGGAACAGGATCAGAAGGATTTGCTGAGCCTGTTACCGGCGAGCACTGCTATTTGACAATATCGCCGCCGCCGCATCTGAGTCCATATACTAGAGCCAAATCTATTCGATGCTATCATATTTAACAGAATTACATATGCAATAAGTGAAATTTCATGAAATTAACCCTAAAATCGAACCGATAGGCGGCGATATTAATATCGTTGAATCAACGAATGTAAACTAAACAAATCGCCGCTGTCGCTGAATCCGCGGCGATATTGTCAAATAGCGCTGATCACCGGCAACAGGCTCACACAGTAAGAAGAGTTGCTGGTTCCCGGTATCGCCGGCAATATATTAGGCCCAAATCTATTCAAAGCTCTCATATTTAACAGGATTACATGCTCAAAAAGTCAAATTTGGTCAAATTAACCACAAACTTGAAGCAATATTAACGCCGCCGCCGAAATTTGGTAAAATTAAACCAAAAATCGACATGATATTAATGCCGCTCGCCGGTAACAGGCTCAGCAGATCCCCCTGAGCCTGTTGCCGGCAAGCACCACTATTTCCCAGTATCTAATATACAAATCGCCTCCGCCGCTGGTGCATTAGGCCACCCTGTGCCACAAATCTGAACTATTCCGAGTTTGTTTGTTTTCCCTTCAGCGGATAGCTGGCGACTTTAATGCTGAGTGCCAAGCTAGGAAGCAACAAGTATACATTTTGTATGTATTTGGTTTGACTCGCCGGGAATTGAACTCCTGATCTCTCGTATGGGAGGCCTGCGCTCTCCCGGTTCGATCACCGCGTGCGGTTGTGGTGAATGTGCTATGTGTGGTGATGTGTGGTGTGTGTGTCTGGTGAAGTGTGGTGTGTGTGTGGTGTGATGTGCGTGGTGTGGTGTGTTTTGTGTGGTGTGTGTTTGGTGTGGTGGGTGTGTTGTGTGTGGTGAGGTGTGGTGTGTGTGGTGTGATGTGCGTGGTGTGGTGTGTTTTGTGTGGTGTGTGTTTGGTGTGGTGGGTGTGTTGTGTGTGGTGAGGGTGTGGTGTTTGTGGTGTGATGTGCGTGGTGTGGTGTGTGTTTGGTGTGGTGTCTGTCATGTGGTGGGTGTGTTGTGTGTGGTGAAGTGTGGTGTGTGTGGTGTGTGTGGTGTGGTGCAGTGGGTACGGGATCTAGTGGTGCCTGTGGTGTGGTGGGTTTGTTGTCTGTGGTGAGGTGTGGTGTGTGTCTGGTGTTGTGCCTGTGGTGTGGTGTGTGTGGTGAGGTGCAGTGTGTGTGGGTGGTGTGATGTGTGTGGTGTCGTGTGTGTTTGGTGTGGTGTCTGTGGTGTGTAGGGGATTTAGTAGTGGGGAGGTGTATATGATTGATGCATACTGTACCTAGTAAATATATCTACTAAAAGTACCATAATTATACTGCAGAAACATGTTCTACCACTACACACAAACATTCCTAAAGTTAAATAGACACTAAGATTTCAGATGTTATCTCCAAGACACCGCCACCATTAAAACGAATGTTTTGCCCTCCCTGACTGAATACTTCCTCTTTTGGTGGTGTGTTTGTTCACTTCTCCTATGATTGATGACTTTCACATCGCTGTAATCATCCATTGGACTTGGGTAATTAAAGACAATTAAGTACCAGGTAACCTTAGCTCTATCATATGTGGAACAGGTGAGTATCCAAACTACCACTATTAGCTGTTGTTTGTTGTTTTACATCCTAGCAACATCTGAGGTCATATCAGGACGGGTACCGACTTGTGACAGTGCACACTCATAGTGACTTTATAGTGCTGTCCCACTGGGAAACCAGGCCACCGGCACCATTACCTGGTATCCCATGCAGTCACATTATCCTGACACTGAGCCAACCAGTCCTTGCACTATCCTAATAATACCGAGCGCCTGGCTAGGAAGCGACAAGTATCAATTTTTAAGTCATTGGTTTGACTCGACCAGGGTTCGAACCCATGACCCCACGATCTACCAGCAAGGGAGACGGATGCTCTAACTCATTCGGCCACCCGTCTGGTCCACTATTAGCTAATTAACTAATAAACTACATATATAACTAACATGAAACTGCACAGTCCAATGGCTTTGAATTTCTGCCATTTTTCTTTTTTAAGATAATAATATTAGGTTGATCGTTATAATCGACCTTACTTTGGTTTGAAATTGAAGTAACTTTTGACCAAGACTAAATGTATAGGACACCCGCTGCCCTTAAGGGAGTTTCTGGAATCAATCTTGAGTGGAGTAAAATCAAATAGTTACAACATTCATGCTTCTTCCTACCTTCTTGCAATATCATCATAAAGTGACTGAGTGGGATATCAAAATCATGGTTCAGTGGCATGGTATCTAAATGGAGCAGAACTATAAAGTTGTAATCTCTATGCAGTGACAAATTAGTACCCTCTCTGATATGACCGTTTATACCTTAAATGTTTCCAGGCCGTAAGGCGCCAATAAAGTGAAAACATTGTAAAATATTCCGGTTTAATGCATTGGTGGGGGAATGCAAATGTTCTATTACTGATTGGGTATACATGACCAGGGGCATGTATATGTATATGTAGGTGTTGGTGGTGCCTGATTGAGATGTAAATAGACATAGTGGTGCTGGCAGGACTTTGTGTAAGGGGCACTCAGAGCCTACCCCCTTCCCCCTCCGCTAGTCCGGAGCACCTAACTCAGGGTCAGGGCAGATGGTGGCCAGGGAAGCCACACAGCTTGGTGGTGGTGGGCAGATCACTGGTAAATCTGGGAACCAGGAATGCTGGATCCCTATTGGTAGAGCTAAGAATGCTTGTTTCCCATTGGGGGAATAGGGTGGGGTGATACTCTATGTACCATATATATAATAAACCAGAGGGCTTGACTCTCTTTCTTCTTTCACACTTTATACTCTTCCTTTCTCTTTGTCTGCATTGATTTCACTATAGCCTTCCTACACAACCACAGATTCGAGCTGTAGACTTTACACCATGTCATTGCTATAATATACGAATATGCAAAGAATGTCGCGCTCAGTTTAACTCTAAAGAATAGCAATCTTACTCCTAATACCGTTATTGGTAATATTGCGATAAATAATTAAATGTGTGTTAATGCTCACCAAGGTTGTTGGAGTTTTACGTCCTGGCAACATCTAAAGTCATATCATGATGGGCCGACTTCTGACAATGCGCACTCATGGCGACTTTATGGTGCTGCCACAATTGGATACCTGGCCACCAGCACCATGATCCGATATCCCACTCAGACACATTATCCTGACACTGAGCTAACCAGTCCTTGCCCTATTCTATTAATGCCGAGTGCTAGGCTTTGAAGTGACAAGTATCAAGTATCAAGTTTAAAGTCATTGGGTTGACTCGACCGGGAACCGAACTCCTGACCATCTGCAAGCGAGGCCCACGCTCTACCGATTAGGCCACCGCGCCTGGTCACCTCACCAATACAAGATGTATGCGTGTACATTGGCATTAGTGAACTTATTCACCGGTGTGTAAACCTGTGCAAAAGACATGTTATACAGAATTCTGACTTATATACTATAAACCGTAGTTACATAGCAGGTGTCCGTTAACATGAATTATTAGCCCCCTTGACAACATAATCGGTCACCTGTCCCGCCATGCATGTCAACAATATGCAATCAGTTTTATAATTAAAGACAGCCGTTGAAACCCTTGCGTTCAATACTCTATGGCCTGGCCTGTAATTAGTAAAGTCACTGATTAGGCCTACATAGCTAGCAATCTTCTTTTTTTCTTTTTTTTAATTCCACCACCGAGACCTGGAGCGTTCTGAGTGTTTTAAATAGGGGTACTGATGTAGCTCTTGTGGCATTGTGTTAACAGCCAAAACTGTTTCTGTATAATATAACAGCATTCTTGGATATCTAATGGGTTTGACTGTGGTGTTAAAGCTGCATAGTCTGATGAAGCGTCAACTATTATCTAGGTTTGATTCTCCATATTTAACTTAGATACCGGTGCACTTATGAAGCATTTGTTGCCACATAGAAGGGAATGCTGAGTCAATGTAATAGAACGTGTTATTGCAGAAGCATACAGTGTCAAACTTTTGGCGTGCTTGCCAAAATTATTTTCCCATGGTTGCATTTCAATTATCTCAAAAGTTTACCATTTCAAATAAGAGTTATTTCAAACTGTCATGTAAGGTAGATTATAACGATTAATTTAATACATTTATCTCAGAAAAAATTACACAAACTCAAAACCATCTGACTATGCAACTTTAATTAAAAGTGAAAAGATAAACTAGTGAACTGGTCACTAAGTTATAAATATTAAACTATTTGCACTGAATAGTCAATATCTCTACAAAATCCTACAAATGGAAAAAACCAGAATTGCAGTTTATAAATAATAAAAGAATCTAATTGTACATGATATCCTTATCCATGTATGATTCACAGTGGTGGTGGAGGGAGAGGTAAGGTTTGATGCATAATGAATAGCATTGCATTTGATTTGTGGTGCGTGGGGGTGGGGGTTGGGGGGGGGGACACGTCGGCTCTTCTCCTCACCTCCCTCCGGACTCTCGCATCGGGCCTTGACCTCCCGAGGCGCCACCTGTCACCTCCCACCAGAACCTTTCGCCACAGTGCTGCCGATCCCTTCACTTCTCCTCCATCAGCCGAGACGTCAGGATGACTTTCTCCACCCACCTTCCCTTAATTCCTTGTTCCTGTTCCTTGTTGTTCCTCCCCTTTCTTGTTCTATCACTTCTCCTGTGTATGTTACCCGTGGAGCCTCAACGCTTCTCGGACCTACAATAAACCTTTCTTACTTTACATGAACCTAAGCTACATATATATAGCTTACTTAAAGTTGCATAGTCCGATGGTTTTGAATTTCTGTCATTTACGGAAATACATATATTAGGTTGATAGTTATAATCTACCATACTTTTTGCATGAACTACAGTGACTGGTGATGTACACTATACAGCAGGAGCCACTCCCTTAATTCTACAGGACCGATTCCATAGAATACAGCACTGATTAATCTTGGATTATATAGACAGTCAATTCCAATAGTAAGATGGCCGGAAGACCAGTGCTCCGGCACTGAGAAATGTCATATTCAGATGAATAAATACTTTACCAAAAAATACTTTAGCTTGAAATAACTTTTAATGTAAATGGCTAACTTTGGAGATATTTTAAATGCAAAAATGCAACGTTAATTTTGGCAATCATGCCAAAACTCTGACACTGCAGGCTTCTGCAATAACATATTCGATTAAGTTGATTTAGTACTGCTTTCTTTGTGGCATCAAATGCTTAATAGGTGAATCAGTACCTAAGTTAGATATGTATAATCAATTCTAGATAATAGACTACATCACGGTTCTGACTGCGTATGCGCTGAAAACGGCATTGGGAGCAAAGCAAAGGCGTATGGCCATTGAGTTTGCCGATACGCGTAGGGCAAAACTGGCATTTTATTCAAAATAAATAGAAATACATAACAATTTGGCATAGACATGGATGGAAGGATGCAATATAATAATATAATGAATATGTTTAAGACACAACTCTCCATAAACCATAGAATATAAATAAAAACATGAATAAAATAAATAAAACTGACTCTGGCTATGCCTCTAACACTAGTCTGAGTGCCTAGATTTGTCTAAATCTAAATGCACATGGCATAAGATGTGCCGGTTATATTGATGTAAATGCAATGCTGGATAAAAGATTAATATCTTAATTTATTATATATATTTTTTTAGTAGGTATTCTATGTTTCAAACAAGAGCTGAGATGAGCTGAAACTAGCACATTTCATAGCTGCACCAAGTTTATTAGCATGTGCCATGTGCTTCTCATGGCTTTGTTTTTCTCTGATGCATCCCACAATGCACCGCGCCGCTGGAACCGTGATGTAGTCTATTGTTTTGGTTTTGAAAATTTGAAGCTTTCATCAGACTAAGCAGCTTTAATCAATTCGTTGAAACCGGGGGCGACCCTCCTGGCACCCCTCTCCTACTGTAGAGGTCTGAAAGGAACCACTTCCGGTGGTACTCACCAAACAAAGTAGTTCTTCACTGCACTGCGTGAGTAGGTAAAACTGCATATATATCACTACGCACTTCCTGGAAAACATGAATGAGCCGTGTCTGGGTAACTGCCTTTTTGTCTGATGTCAGTTTAACACCGGAAACTGCTTTAAGTAAATCGTTGTAGACATTTAATTGATGCTATGTCATGTCTGTGATGCAAGGATATAATTTGTTGCGAATCACACGCAACGCCAGCTACTGTGGAAGGCGGCTACTTTGTTCATTGAGTGGCCAAATCAGTAGAGCGCAGGCCTCGCATGCGGGAGATCGGGAGTTTGGTTCTCGGTCGACTCAAACAAATGACTTATACAATTGATACTTGGCACTTCCTAGCTTGGCACTTGGCATTAATAGGATAGGGCAAACTCAGTGTCAGGATAATGTGACTGAGTGAGATAACAGGTCATGTTGCCACTGGCCTGATTTCCCAGTTGGGAAGCACTATAAAGTTGCCATGAGTGCACACTGTCACAAGTCGGCACTCATCCTGATATGACATGAGATGTTGCCAGGATGCAAAACTCCAACAACCATCCAACCAAACCAACCATCCCGATATCCAAAATTGCATGGTTTGGGATAGGGCAACCATCCCGATATAAAAAATTGCATGGTTTGGGATAGGGCAACCATCCCGATATCCAAAATTGCATGGTTTGGGATAGGGCAACCATCCCATATCCAAAATTGCATGGTTTGGGATAGGGCAACCATCCCGATACCTAAACTTGCATGGTTTGGGATAGGGCAACCATCCCGATACCTAAACTTGCATGGTTTGGGATAGGGCAACCATCCCGATATCCAAACTTGCATGGTTTGGGATAGGGCAACCATCCCGATACCTAAACTTGCATGGTTTGGGATAGGGCAACCATCCCGATATCCAAACTTGCATGGTTTGGGATAGGGCAACCATCCCGATACCTAAACTTGCATGATTTGGGATTAGGCAACCATCCCGATATCCAAACTTGCATAGTTTGGGATAGGGCCCAGTCGACCTTGGCGACGTCATAGTTTGTTGGTTGTTGGAGTTTTGTGTCCTGGTCATATCAGGACTAGTACCGACCTGTGACAGTGCACACTCATGGCATACTTTATAGTGCTGTATCATTAGGTAACCAGGCGATGGCACCATGACCCAATATCCCACTCAGTCACATTATACTGATATTAAGTAAACCAGTCCTTCCCCTACCCTACTGTCATGGGGGGTGATGAAAATGGGAAATATTGCGCCTAGAGCGGGACTCGAACACACATCTCTTTGCATTTCGGGCCAGTGTGCTAACCATTACAGCACCTAGGCTCCCTAATATCACCACCCTACCCACGCCTACCTGTCTATGTGGCTCCTTACCTGAGAGGTAAGTGCACACTACTACACTACTAAAGTGCCTGTCACACTATGCCGGATTGAGCAACGGACAGAAGTCTGGTGGTGATAAGTATCAAAATACATTAAAATGTGTCAAAGTTTTGCGACATCGGGTCTATGAACGGACATGAAACAGACATAAACGGACATGAAACAGACATGAAATGGACATGAAATGGACATGAACGGATAGCCAACGGACGAAACAAAATCAAACCGGACAAGAACTGTAGACGTCAGTCCAGCAGCATCCATTCCTGGTTTTGTGCATGTTCAAAACGTGTATGGACACAAACCGGTTATTGTTCGTTTTCGGTCAGTTTCCCCCAATCCGGTGAGGTGTGACTGAGCCTTAATGCCAAGCACCAGGCTATGTAGTGACAAGTATCAATATTGATTGATTTGACTCGACTAGTATTCCAAATTATGTAACCTCCCACACGGGAACTCCGCCAGCATTATTACCAACTTTACCGCCTGTTATTAAGCATATAGTCTGGTCTGTTAGGGGAAGAATTGTGCAGATTTGTCTACAAGCATGAAAGTTGGCACACTTGTAGTTTGTGACCTGCTGAATTCAAATCTGCCGGGAGCCAAAGCCAATTCTCAATGGGGGTCGCCATATTGGACAATTAAAAATGGCCGCCACAAAAAAAAAATGTATTACATTACGTTACAAATCAAAACACTTTGCTAGGGTTTTGGACCTCAGGGATTCTAAATCTGATGTCTGTTTGACAGTAGCCTTGACAGTAAATGCCATATTGGAAAATCCAATATGGCCGCCTGTAAAAATCGAATTTTGCACTTTTAGTCATAGAATCACAATCATAACCTCTATTTTGTAGGTTTTGTATATCAAGGATTTCAAATTCTTCCCCTAACAGACCAGACTACATAGCATTCATCATAAGCCGCTATATTGGAAAATCAGAAAATGATGGCACGAGCAGTGGTCAAACAGTTTGCCCAGGATGGAGTTGTGCTGGCCACTAACATCCGTAGTGGGGTCTTCGTGACCTTTGATGTAGACAACTTGGATAGCAACAACCAAGGTAACTTCTCCCGGGATGAGTTCCATGGGACAGCAATCAGCATGACAAACCACCTGTCTTGGGACAACCAAGGAGTACAGCGACCCTCTATCCAGCTGGATCCTACAGACAATTTTGTACCACAACTTCCTGAATCCTACGCAGTGGTTCAGCCAGCTGAATTCTCAAGCAATGATTTGCATGTACCATGTACTCCAGGTCTCAATTCTCGGCCATCTCATAATCTGCTACACAGAGCCAAAGTCAAGGATGATTCCTGGATGGCACAGGTGTCCATAGTGCTTAAACAGGACACATTGCCAGAAGGTGAAGTCATCACCTGGTCAGGCCACAACTCCCGACTCATGAGTGGCGACTCTGTGAAACCTAAGGCAGTGATAGGGGTTCTACCTCTGTTCCCTGACACAGCAGCCACACCTTCTATGATGAAACATGCAATGCATCTCACAATGCAAGGCACAGAGGCCCTCAACCCTGGTCAAACTCCTGTGCTAGGTGGTGACCAGCCTCTGTATGCCATCACTAAGCAACTGCAGTGGTCATTCCCTGACACCATGGGGGAAGATAAGCTGGTCCTGATGATGGGCGCTCTACACATAGAGGGCAAAATGCACCTGATGATTGGTAAGTTGCCGCGAGACTCTGGGTGGAGCAACATTCTTACTCAGGCGCAGGTCCTCACATCTGACCGTGCCCAGTCTGTGCTTGATGAGCATCATATAAAGCGCACTCGCTATGCTCACCAGGTCTCTGTCATGGGTCTGTATCTCCTCAGACAGAAGTCATACTCCAATTACTGCTCTGGTGTTGAGGGACCACCTGAGCCTCTAGAGATGTGGGCTCAAAGGTCCAGAACTCACAATCCCATGCTCATGTTCTGGTCTACCATCGTGGAGCTGGAGCTCCTAATGTGCCGATTCATCCGTTCTCTCCATGAGGGAGACTTCCTGCTGTATGTGCAGGTCTGTGATGAGCTGTGCTCCTGGTTCCATGTGATGGGCCACACAAACTATGCTTGTTGGCTACCAGTGCATGTGCGGGATATGGTCCAGTTGCCTGAGAAGCACCCACAGTTGTATGCTGAGTTTCTCAAGGGGAATTTTGTTGTCCAGAGGTCACCTCACAAGTTCAGCCTCATTGGCAAGGACCAATCGCATGAGCAGTCAAACAAGAACCTTCAGGCCCATGGTGGTGCAGTTGGTCTGTATGAAAACCCTGAGGCACTCACTCTTTTCATGCTAACAGGTCCAGACTGTTCTCGATGTATCGAGGAGTTTGAGGCTGTGTTGGAAACTGCAAGCTCACGCACTGCCCATCACGAAGAAGCAAGTACTTTGCAGACTAAGTACAAGGAAGATGTTCTGTCATTTGTGGAGATAGTTGAACAGCTAGGTAATCCCTTTGACAATGGCCATGAGCTTTTGGCTCTACACACACAGGAGGTCTTGAAAGATGAAGTTGTTGCATCGCTTGCCCAGCTTCATAACCTTGGAAAAGATCTGCATGCCAAGTTTGTAACACAGACTCTAGAGCAGGACACTTTGCCAATAACAATCACTATCAAACGACAAAATGTCCTCACATTTGCCAATCGCCCTGTTACCACAAAAAAAGGAGGCATATCAATCAGGCAGAGCTCAGAGAAACTCTACCCTCATAACCAAGCTTTTCCTGTCCTTACAGTCTCTACCTGATGCAGACATCGAAGAGTTCTTTCGGTATGAGAATCAGAGAGAACCACCTAGTCTCTCCAACCAAGGATCACTCAGGTCTGGCAAAAAGTCTGACATTCTAGAGCACCTAAAGGCACCCACTGGTCGCTCAGCTGCAGCCAAAGCAGCCACAGTTATGGTACTTGACATGGCAGCTGTTGTCCACATGGTGCGGCCAACCTCAGCACACACATTCACTGATTATGTGTCACAGCATTTGGTGCCATTTCTGGAGTCACAGGTAACTCCAACTGTCACACGGGTAGATGCTGTCTGGGACACCTACCCAGAGGACAACCTCAAAACCCTGACACAACATCGTCGTGGCTCAGGCCCACGTACCAAGATTGGGGATGGTCAGACCCATATTCCAAAGCAGGACTGGAACACTGGGTTCCTCAAGAATACTGACAACAAGAGGGAACTGTTCCCCTTCCTGAGTGCACAGCTTGTGAAGCAGGATATGGGTGGGAGGCTTCTCCTCAGCACCAACAATGAGAGTCTTCTCTCCAACAAACAACATGACGTGTCTGGTCTTCAGCCATGTAACCACATTGAGGCTGATACCATGATGCTGCTCCATCTTGCCCATGCAGCACAGCAATGCCACCAGGTTGCATTGGTCCACACAGTCGACAGTGATGTGGTCATCCTGGCCCCATTCACATCTTTTCATCACTGGGGCTGTCCGAGTTGTGGGTCTGTCTCGGCAGTGGGAAGAAGATGCGTGACATTCCTATCCACACTCTCTCTGCCCAGCTTGGACCATCAAGGTGCCTGGCACTGCCACTATTCCACGCGGTCACAGGCTGTGACACTGTGTCACACTTCCTGGGATGTGGCAAGAAGTCAGCCTGGTCAGCCTGGTCAGCCTGGCAGAGCACACCAGGACTCACAGACACCCTTGTTGCCCTCACCAGTGAACCCCAAGAGTTCAACCCACAGTTCCAGCACATGCGCACTCTAGAACGCTTTGTTGTAGTCCTGTACAGCAAGGGCTGTGGTCTGGAAAGAGTCAATGAGGCTAGTCTTCGACTCTTCACAAGTGGGAAGAAGACACTGGAGGGCTTACCACCAACACAAGCTGCTCTGTATCAACACATCCGCAGAGCAATGCTGGAGGCCAGCTTCTTCTGGAGTCAGGCAACGTCTTTCCACCAGGACATCCCTGACTTCCATGACTGGGGGTGGCACAAGGACAGCACTGGTGGGTGGTTGCCCTTCTGGACAACCTTTGAGGACAGCAGCAAGGCCTGTTCCATCCTTTTGCAGTGTGGCTGTGCGAAGTCATGCACAGGGAACTGCAAGTGCTGCAGAGCTGGCATTCGTTGCACAGGTTTGTGCAAATGCGAAGGAGGATGTGTGAACAATGCGGATTGATGAATCAGTGTCACACCAGTCACAGCATGTGATATGATTGATTCATTTATTGATTTACTGCCTTTTTCATTGGATAGTGTTTGCTTGATGGTTATTAGCCTGATTTTGTTGATCAATAAAGGATACCTATGAAAAGACGTTTTACTTATGATTCCATTAATTTAAGTGTCAAATTTATGCAAAATTCATTATAATATAACAATTTATTTTGGCGAGTATTAAGATTACTGTCAAACAGACATCAGATTTAGAATCCCTGAGGTTTCAAAACCCTAGCAAAGTGTTTTGATTTGTAACTGTATGACTTCTTCTTGGCAAGTAATGTAAAAATCTTTTTTTTTGTGGCGGCCATTTTGAATTGTCCAATATGGCGACACCATTGAGAATTGGCTTTGGCTCCCGGCAGATTTGAATTCAGGAGGTCACAAACTACAAGTGTGCCAAATTTCATGCTTGTAGACAAATCTGCACAATCCCTCCTTAAAATCCCCCTAACAGACCAGACTAATACCCAAACATGTAGAGCCATTAACAACAAAAAACAAGGAAACTAATGCGATTATTTGTTATGTTTACTAACACACTAATGGCCCTGTCAAACTCTAACACATTGCATAAGCGTATGCGGACATATGTGATTTTGCGCAAACACACGCTGTCATACGACGGGAATATTGAACATGCTCAAAATTGTTAATGAATACTACTTATGCCAAACATGCCCATAACTTGTCTCAGCATACACCACCGTGTTGTTAACGAATACTATTTATGCTGAACATACCCATAACTTGTCTCAGCATACACCACCGTGCTGTTAACGAATGCTATTTATGCCGAACGTACCCATAACTTGTCTCAGCATACACCACCGTGTTGTTAACGAATACTACTTATGCCAAACGTGCCCATAACTTGTCTCAGCATACACGACCGTGTTGTTAACGAATGCTATTTATGCCGAACGTACCCATAACTTGTCTCAGCATACACCACCGTGTTGTTAACGAATACTACTTATGCCAAACGTACCCATAACTTGTCTCAGCGTACACCAACGTGTTGGCGCAAAAGCACATACCTCGGCATACGCTTATGCAGTACCGCACAGTGTGACAGGGCCTTTAGTTTTACTCAAACAATATCTGTGTAGTACATGTACATAGGATGCATATCATTGCCATCATATATCACTTTCTTTATTTGAAAAGAAAACAGTTTTTTGTAATAAACACAATTAGGTCAGTATTTACCGATATAACCGGCATTATAATTTGTAGGTACATTCGCTGTTGTTTGATATTATTCTCTTCTACCCCGTCCCTTTCTTCAGGTGGACGCGGTGGCCTAATAGGTATAGTGTAGCCTTCCCATGTGGAAGGTCGGGAGTTCGATTCCTGGTCGAGTTATATCAATGGCTTAGAAAATTGGTACTTGTTGCTACCTAGCCCGGCACTCGGCATTTTGTTTTTTGGGGGTTATTTTTAGTACATTAGTTGTTTAAGCAAGGGAAATTTCAGTCACAGATGACTGGTCTTCCTCATTCCACTGCTCCTTGCCCTATCCTAGTAATGCCGAGCGTCTGGCCAGGAAGTGACAAGTATCAATTTTTACGTCATTGGTTTGACTCGACCAGGATTCGAAGCCACGATCTACCAACCCGGGAGACGGATGCTCTAACTCATTCGGCCATCCCTCATTACTAGTACTATACTAGCATAGAATAAGGACTGGTTAGCACAGTGTCAAGACAATGTGAATTAGTTGGAATTCAGGTCATGTTGCCGGTGTAACGATTTCAACTTCCCCCCTTCTCAAGTTCCCCCCCGGGAATCTGAAAACGTTTTTAACTTCCCTCCGGGGAACTTAAAAACGTTTTCAGATTCCTGGGGGGGAACTTAAAAACAGTTTTCAGATTCCTCCCCCTATTTTCAAATTCCCCCCTCCAGGAATACAATTTCAACTCCCCTTCCTAAGTCCCCCCCCCCCCGTGAATCTGAAAACGTTCTTAACTTCCCTCCAGGGAAATTAAAAACAGTTTTCAGATTCCTCCCCCTATTTTCAAATCCCCCCTACAGGAATACAATTTCAACTTCCCCCCTTCCCAAGTTCCCCCCCGGGAATCTGAAAACGTTCTTAACTTCCCTCTGTGGAAATTTAAAACGTTTTCAGATTCCCGGGGGGAAATTAAAA
The DNA here is from genome assembly GCA_030323885.1 of Branchipolynoe longqiensis. NCBI lineage: Eukaryota > Metazoa > Annelida > Polychaeta > Phyllodocida > Polynoidae > Branchipolynoe > Branchipolynoe longqiensis. Next base: position 66,914,348 of record CM059192.1, on the reverse strand, counting down.
ACAGTTTTCAGATTCCTCCCCCTATTTTCAAATTCCCCCCTCCGGGAATTTAAAATTGTTTAAAAATAAAGAAAATTCCACAAAAATGTAAAAGTTTTAAAAAGATCGGAAATTTATGAAAAATAGTAATAGTAGTCACCAACATTTCCCCAAAAAGATTTTTTGTTAATCGAACAATTTCACGCCAAAAATTCACCAAAAAAATGTAATTTCACGAAAATAAAGAATTTCGCACAAAAATTCTATATTTTTTTAATTATTCAAAAAAGCACAACAAATTGAAAAGTTAAACAAATCGAAAATTTCACGGAAAATAAAAAATTTCCAGACAATTTCCAGAAAAATAACGAATTTAACGAAAAAAATTAAAGTTCACAAAAAATCTAATATTTCATGAAATTTCACAAAATAAAAGATTCATGTATGTCTGTGTGTGTATGTCAGTCCGTAGTTCATTTTTATTTTATTTAAGATGGTGTGGATTATAATCCCCGGGGGGAGGGAAAGTTAAAATGAGGGAGGGAACTTGAAAACGTTTTCAAATTCCCCTGGGAGGAATTTGAAAACGTTTTCAAGTTCCCGGGGGAACTTGAATATGGGGGGAAATTGAAATCTTTACACCGGCGTCCTGATTTCCCAGTGGGACAACACTATAAAGTTACCATGAATGCACGCTGTCACCGTCCTGATAGATGTTGCTAGGACGTAAAACCAAAACACACAAACAAGCCATCCGTTGGGTGTGTATACTGCAGGGATCTAGCTAGCGGTCGGGGCAAGAGGGGGGGGGGGCAGTTGCGAATCTATATTATACCCCTGTCACACTACGACGTAAGAGCCAACATAAGCCTGGCGTAGGTCACTTTTGGTCATTACATTGAGGTACGTTGGGTTACGTTATGATGACGTCAGAATGACGTATGTTCTGTACACGTTCGGCGAACGTCGATGACGTTAGACGGATGTTATTAAAACGCTTGTCACTATGTTGCACTACGTTGCACTCAGTTGACCCACATTAAAGCCGGTGGAAATGTCCATGCGGTGTAATGGGAACATCAGGAGAACGTATGCCGAACGTACGTCCAATGTATGTTCAGCGTTTCGCCAATGTTTCATGACGTAAGTAACATAAGGTAACGTAAAGCAATGTAGTTCTGGCAATCGAATAACGTTAATAACGTACCGTCAGCGTAATTACGTTGTCCTCTGGCGTTGAACGACGCTATCACTACGCTTTACCGACGTTGCGCTCTCGTCAACTATGCTGCATCCACGTTCAACTTGTGCCGATATTTGCATACTACGCCGAGAAGTTCGACGTTTTTCACGTTCTCCCTACGCTGACGTTGTTACGTCGTAGTGTGACAGGGCCTTTACTAGAGTGGCACATGCAAACTACGAGTATGCGTGCGAGTGTCAGTTCTTATTGAAAACATATTGCACTGTCTTTGTTCTAAAGGTGTTGGACGGCTAATGTTAGATTTTCGCCGCAAACCACATCGTGGTGATCACTAGAAGCTCCTTCCGGTCACTGTGTCAGCGGCGCATGCGCGATCGCTTTAACTTTACCGCGGCCAGCGGTTCAGGTGAGTGCCTGCGGTTGATTGGGGTCAGACGGGCCGAAATGAAACCGACCAGACTGATGTGACTCAGTAGAGCAGGAGGCTAACGGAAAGAGAGGCTTAGAGGTTGGTTGGTTCGTTGTTGGGAGTTTTACATCCTGGCAACATCTAAGGTCATATCAGGATGAGTACCGACTTGTGACAGTGCACACTAATGGCGACGTTATAGTGCTGCCCCACTGGGAAATCAGGCCGCTAGTGCCATGACCTGATATCCTACTCAGGCGCATTATCCTGACACTGACCCAACCAGTCCTTGCTTATCCTAATAATGCCGGGCGTCTGGCTAGGAAGTGACAGGTATCAATTTGATCTAGCAAAGCGGGAGACGGACATTCAACTCATTCGGCCATCCTCTCTGGAGTGGGCTGCAGAATACAGGAGATGGCGCTAAGCTGGAACATAGATGGGGAGGAATTTGTGAATTAAAGCTGCATAGTCCGATGAAAACATAACATTTCAAAATCAAAACCATTATCGAGATTTGATTCTACATATCTAACTTAGATACTGTTGCAATTATTATGCATTTCTCGCCACATAGAACGGGACACTGGATCAAATAAATAGAACCTGCTACTGCAGAGGCCAATGGTGTCAAAGTTTTTCGGGGGTGCTTGCCAAAATTTATTTGGCATCGGTGCATTTCAAATATCTCAAAAGTTAGCCATAAAAACACCAAACAAAAAGGCCACTACACACCACCAAAAAAAAAACACACACCAAACCCCAAACACCAAAAACAAAACACCAAACCAACCACACACCAACACAAAACCCAAACCCACAACACAAACTAACTTCAAGTCTGCATAGTTATGGTGGTATCAGATACCATGCAGCACTGTTAGCGTAGTTATCATTGTAACACAGTTAAACAACTAGTCTTAGTAATTACAAATTAATAAAACCTTATTAATATATTTTTTTAATATATATATTAAGCAAGTTATGCAATTTTGAATTTAAGAAAAGATTGGCAACTAGGGTGAGCGACTTTGTTGACTTCGCCTACTGAAATGCATCTGATCGTCATCTTCATGAAAACCAATAGATAGAACAAATGTATGCAAAAGTGAATCCGATAGTTTAAAATGTGAATATCTTCAAATTTTACTCCTTTAATTTCTGTCGTAGTTTATACACATCAGCACACAGCAGTGTCTTACTGCCATTTCCAATACCCGACACGTATTCAACCTCGTTCTGATGCCTAATTAGGTCATGTGTGAATAGTGTGAATAGTCATTTACCTTTAGACTATATCATTGAGTTACTGATCGTACCTGTGAGGAGACATTGAGTATGGCTTGCTGTACTAGTGGATTTGGGATTAGGTCTAAATATACAGTTGGAGGAAGGGGAGATGAGTGGGGTTTCACCTCCTAGCAACTACTGAGATCAAGTTCAGATGGGTGCAGACTTGTGACAGTGTGCAGTAAAGGTGGCTTCATAGTGTTGTCCTGCTGGGGTACCGTGTTGGCAGCACCATGGCATAGCATTCCGCCTGGTTCCCCTATTACTTTTATTAGTGCTTTCTGCCCATTCGGACATAGTGCTGCTGGCACCATATCACAGTATATCCCCTATGACAGAACTTAAGTTGAACACTTCTCACTATGAATATGGCATTTGCTGCTGACACGGCATTAAGCATCCATCATCACCAATCCCTTAAAGTTGCATAGTCCGATGGTTTTGAGTTTTGGTCATTTTCTGAGGTTGATCGTTATAATCTATCCGTCTGTAGTTTGAAGTAATTTTTTTTTATCTTAAATGGCAAACTTTTGAGGTATTTGAAGTGCCAAGATGCCAAATTAATTATGGCAATCCCGATAGATATGGAGAATCTAAGTTAGATATGGAGAATCAAATCTAGGTCAGTATTTTGGTTTTGAAAATGTTATGTTTTCATCGAACTATGCAGCTTTAACTGCAAGGGTTGTTGGGGCACCACAGATGACTTTGTAACCAGTTTTCTCCATTTCTCCATTTCTCCGCTACCCGCTGAGACTTGCCAAACTCCAGGTCTGTCCATTTCCCCGATGTTGTCTTTCCACCTGTTCCTTTGTCTGCTTTGTCTTCTTTCCGCTTTCACTGTGTCTTACAAGATGGCTTTGGCCAGACCTGATAAATGGGAAATATGGCCATACCTCTGCAGTGTGTCTTTACGATCATCAGGACATCTGCATGTGGGCTAACCGCCAGTTGGATCTTGCCATGGACTTCCTCATTGGTAACATTGTCTTTATATGGGATCTGTAGTAGCTTGCGGTAGCGCCTCATCTCCATGGTTTGTATTCTTTTTTGGAGTTCTGCTGTGAGGATCCATGATTCACGCGCACACAGTAAGATGGATGTTACAAGGGAGCGCAGCAGTTATGTCTTGGAGCTGAGAGAAATACACCAATCAATCCAAACTGGTTTCATCCTTCTCAATGCTGCTGTCGCCTGTGCTATCCTAGAGAATATCTCAGGCTTGGAATGGTGTTCTCTGTGGCGGAGTGGTTAGAGTGTCTGACTTTTTTCTAGGTCGGATTCCTAATCTGAAGGTTGGTGGTTCGATTCCCCGTGCCCCCACCTCTGCCAATTTGGATTTCCAGCGCTGTGTATAACTTACAGCGTCATCAAAGGCCAGTTGCTCTCATACCATGCCTATGTGGTGTGTGGGGGACTTAACAATCTCTTGGGTCGGTAAAGGTGTAGGCTCGGGCTTTCTATCAACAAACTATCTAATGGTGAAAACAAGTCTATTCAGACTTATCCATGACAGGCAGTATAGATCTTCAAGAAAATGGAAAGAAAAAATGTGCTATCCTAGAGAGAATCCCAGGCTTGGAACTCTCAAAAGCTTTAATTGAGCCCAGGTATTTGAAGCTTTTTATTTTCACAAGCCTCTGTCCATTTAGTGCAGTGGTAGGTCCTTGGGCCCATATGGGAGGGCAGACGCTTCCACCTTCCATGGGTCGCCCAGTAATGGATTGGTTGGTTGTTGGAGTTTTATGTCCTGGCAACATCTAAGGTCACATCATGATGGGTACCGACTTGTGACAGTGCGCACTCATGGCGACTTTATAATTCTGCCCCACAGGGAGACCAGGCTGCCAGCACCATGACCCGATATCCCACTCAGTTACGTTATCCTGACACTGAGCACACCAGTCCTTGCCCTGTCCTAATAATGCCGAGCGCCTGGCTAGGAAGCGACAAGTATTAATTTTTAAGTCATTGGTTTGACTCGACAAGGTAGACGGACGCTCAACTCATTCGGCGATCACGTCTGGGGCAGTTATAGGCGGATATATTCAAGGTATGAAGACAAGTGACAGATGGGCAGCAGGGTTCCATGAACTCAACGACAATGTGTTCAACCTGGCAATGGATGCACTCCGCAAGGGTATACTTTGCCCGAGACTCACCATGCAATGATGTTAAGCAACCCCTAATCAAGCAATCAGTATGTTCCACTCAGTCATATTACCCTGACACTGGGATATCTAGCCCTTGGCATAACCAAGTAATCCCGGTAATGTAGGAACGACGACTATCAAGGCTATGTGTGTTATTTTTAAATGGGGAACGCGCCTCATGAGTATTGTTGTTGTTGTTGTTGTTGAAGATTTATACTGCCTATCATGGATAAGCCTGAATAGGCTTGTTTTCACCATTAGACAGTTTGTCGATAGAAAGCCCGAGCCTACACTTTTACCGACCCAAGGGATTTTTAACCTCCCACACCACATAGACATGGTATGAGAGCAACTGGCCTTTAATGACGCTGTAAGTTATACATGGCGGTGGAAATCCAAATTGGCAGAGATGGGGGCACGGGGAGTCGAACTACCGACCTTCAGATTAGGAGTCTGACCTAGAAAAAAGTCAGACACTCTAACCACTTCACCACAGAGAACACCATTTTACTTTCTCCTTGTTCATGTGAAAAGATACTGATATAAATATCCACTTGTGTGTACAGTGATCATGTGGAAATCAATATTGTATTATTATTAGATAGGTCTTTGATTAGAGTCGGTTGGGATTGAACCCACGACCTCGTACAGTGGAGACGTGAGCTCTAACTACTTGGTCAAAGAGTGATTTGTCACAATGGCGTATGTAATAATAATAATAGATGGATGGAAAGTCTGGTTTGTTATTTATTATTTATCTTGAGGGAAACTAAGACACAGGAGGGCCATTAGGAACCACTCCACCCACACATGGGGACTATCAATACTTTAGTGAACATGTACCACTGAGTTATTTGACTATTTGCTGTGAGACTTTGTGTGTGGATGATATAAGAACCATTATATTTTCTTACAATAAATATTGTGCAAACGCTGTTTGGTTGTATCCAGACACATGCATGTAAATAGATATATGTCTGGATATATATATATATATGTGTATATATAAATATATATATTTAACTGTTCTACTCCTATCATTCTATTAATATGCACATGGATTCCCCGCTCCTGCTGGTGGCCGCCGCTGTCTCTCGTCCTCTCATCCATCGTAACCATTTCACGTATTCGTTAATATAATCTCGCCCGAGTGCCGACAGCCTATGTAATACATGTCCATGGGCTCTACCCCCGCATATCGCTTGTGTATTAATTGCAATTACTCCTATACTTCCATTGCTGAGGCTGACGGTGTACTCCGCCACCACTGTCACTTATAAACACCCGAGATATTACCTATTATTGTTATTGTCCATATTAAGAAGGTGGTTACTAGTCCCGAGGAGAGGGTTATTCTGTGTTACTCTTATATCTACATTATTCCATCGTCGGTGCAAAAGGCCAATAGTAATAGATATAATAATGAATCATCATTAGGGGGTTGACCGTGATGGTTAGTGTAATAAGGGACCTGTTCGTAAAGGGTAAGGAATGCAAGGAACGTCTCAATCCCATTATATGAGCTCAAAACTTTATTTCTGTTCCTTCCAACACCATCTATTCTCTTCCAATGTCAATCATATGAATAAATACTTCCCCTCCATTTCCTTTATAGTCACGATACTTCCAATTATTATATTTAAAGCCAGATTATCATCTGAAACATCAGGGCCCGTATGCACCAATCGGTGTTAGGGCCTTAACCGCGGTTTGGGTAGCTCCACACGGCTAACAGTGGAAAATCTGTATGCACCAACCGGTGCCAGTGCTAGCGGCTGACCGTAACCTAGACTAAGCTAAACCATTATCAAATCAGGTAGTGTGCCTGTATGGGTCTCAATCTATTAAATGCTATCATATTTAACAGAATTACATACGCAATAAGTGAAATTTCATCAAATTAACCCTAAATTCGAACCGATATTAACACCGCCGCCAGATTGGCGGCGTTATGCATGTTGTCGAATCGATGAATGTAAAGTAAACATTTCGCCGCCTCCGCAGCGATGTCGATATACATACTGTCCAACGTCAACTAAAAATGGCCGCCGCCGCCAAATCGACGGCAATATATTATGCCCAAATCTATTCAATGCTGTCATATTTAACAGAATTACATACGCAATAAGTGAAATCTTATCAAATTACCCATAAAATCGAACCCTTATTAACGCTCGTGCTGCATTGGCGACGTTATTCATATTGTCGACTGGAGGGAATTCCCAAATCTATAAATAAACTCACGGTCAGCTATCCACCCCGGCTAAGACATTGGTGCATACCACTTTACATTTTTCGCGGAACCCCTGGTACCCGGTGCTAGCTGACCAGACCTAGCGCCTAGCTTTGGTTAAGGCTAGCACAACTTGGTGCATATGGCCCCAGAGCGCTAATGAAACACATCTGATGGGTCCGGGCCCGACGGCTCAAACTTTCTACATTGCTAGGAGAGTAGCGTGGGATGTCGCGGTGTGTCTCCTAGCAACGAGTTACAGCAGCGAACCCTTCCCCGCATTTGATGGCCAATGTGGGTTTGCCTTGGTGAGCAGCCCGCATTTACATATACGGGTTGCTCGACCCAAGCCCGCACCGGCCACAGCTCGATTATAGGCTTGCCCACTTCATATATATATATATATATATATATATATATATATCTAAACACACATATGTATATATCCACAGACATCTGGCACAGCTCCTGAATCCTCGTCTCTTAACAACCTGCACCTAATGGCGAATAGATTCAGGAGGGTGCACCCCTCGTGGTTTCAATTGCTGGGTTTGTTTGTGGACGTGAATTATTCAGACTACAAAAGGCCGTGTTTGCCAGAGGCGTGATTTAGACGCTCATCGATCAACCGCACCTTCCAACCATCGCAATATTTCCGTCTGAAACTTTAATTCTGCTTAAAATACTCAAAACCATCGGACTATGCAACTTAAATCAACGAATGTAATAAACAACAAAATGAATGTTATGCAATTGCGCCCCGATGGATATCAAGGTTCCCATTGATTTTGGAACTTTTTGGAACATAATGGAACATTTTGTTACATTTTGGAACGTTTTGGAACATTTTGGTACATTTTGGAACATTTTGGAACGTTTCGGAACATTTTGGTACATTTTGGAACAATTTGGATCATTTTGGAACATTTCGGAACATTTCGGAAACAGACGACATTTGAAGGAAATCAGCGGTTTCCAAGGTAACCAAACTGAGGCCTGCAAAAAAAAGAAAAATGGCGGCAACAGAGCAAGGCTGCTTTTAGACGCTTGAGGCTGATGTGTATGCAATGGTGCGTGTCGGCAGGCACGTGATTGACCAGGCAACCGGCGAAGCGTGACTGATCACGTGACTGGCCGGACATTACCTCGGGGGAACCTAGTCGCACAACCGGAAGTCCCTAAACCAACGCTAGGTGGCTGCACTCTCCAGCTGTGGAACAATGGATGAGTCCTACACAGAGTGCAGGTACCAGTCGGCTTCCTACTTATCCAACTTGGACACTGGTGCGTGTATTAGTGTTAAACAGAGAGGTTGACGAGGAAACATAGTTAATCTAGGCAACCAGTCAGGTTGATATGTTGTATATATCTTTCGCTCATCTTTATTGGCTATTGTGACCTGCTATATTTCCCTGAGTTACAAAAAAAAACTTGTTTTATTTAACGACGCCTCTAGAGCGCATTGATTTTTGTATCATCGGCTATTGGACATCAAACATACGTTCATTGTGACATATTTCTATGGAGGAAACCTGCTGCCGCCACATAGGCTACTCTTTCTGATAAGCAGCAGAGGGGTCTTTTATATGCACTTTCCCACAGACAGAACAGCACATAGCACAGCATTTGATGAACCAGTTGCAGACCACTGGTTGAAATAGAAAATAGCCCAATCTGCAAATGGATCCACTGAGAAGGATCGATCGGATGACCGGCAGTTTCACCGGTGGACATGCCACGTCCCACTTCCCTCCCCAAGTTACAGTCACTGATTCATGATTCCTTACTATTTGATTGACCTGATGCTCGACATCTACCTGATATTTGAATTGTACCATGTTGTCCGTTGACTAGTTATAAGAACGACCTGTACCTGTGATCCAACGAACTTGACCGTACTTGTTTACCCAATACAACCTGCCTGCGGGTATTGACTTATTCTTCAATAAATATAATTATTGCAACTCGTTGTCTCGTGTTCTGAGCATAACATCTAACACCCCAGTCACACTACAGTTTGCGACCACTTTGCGGCCACTTTAGACCAAAGAACCCACAGTCACCAGTGGCACCCAGACATCGGTAGCTATTGCTTTGGTCACAAGGACGTCACAGGTGAGTGTGGGTTCTTTGGTCTAAAGTGGTCGCAAAGTGGTCGCAAGCTGTAGTGTGACTGTGGTTTATGTACTGCACCCTTGAAAGAATATTAGTCCATCTGTCACTGCTGCAAGACGCACACGCATTTAGGTGCTATTGTAGTAGTCTGCATTGGTCTCTCAGGAAAGGAGGCACATAGAGAGTTAGGTGTGGAATGGGTGATTGCATCAGGGAGCGTAGGTAGTGTAATAGTTACCACAATAGCCCAGGGGCCATATGCAGGAGTTGGTGTTACCGAGCCAAAACGCATTTAGAGGGGATTTCTGGTTTAGCGCCGAAAAGTCGGTATGCACGAGTCAGTGATAGGCCTAACACCAAAACCTTAAGCGAGGTTAGGGTAACCCTGATCCATAGGTGGTTTAAGGTTGGTGTTAGGCACCGATTAGGCCCAAATCTATTCAATGCGATCACATTCGACAAAATTACACACGCAACAAGTGAAACTTCAGCAAACTAACCCTAAATTCGAAGCAACATTAATGCCGCCGCCGTAACGGCGGCGATAATAATAGTTATACCCTCGAATCGACCAACGTAAAGTAAACAAATCGCCGCCGCCGCCGCATCGACGTCGCTTTCCACACTGGCGGTGGCGGCGGTTCGCTCACTGTACCCTCGTCGATTCGAAAATATAACCATCAATATCGCCGCCAATGCGGCGACAGCCTTAATAACGCTTCGACTTTAGGGTCAAATTGATAAAACTTCACCTATTGCACAAGCAACTCTGCCAAATATGATCGCATTCAACAGATTTGAGGCTAATATATGGCTACAAACGCAGAGGGATTTCCCAAATCTATAAATAACTTCACGTTTAGCTATAATGAAAGTGTTACGTGCTCCTGCATACGGCTTGACATAGGTCCCGACTTCGGTGATAGCTAAACGGTAACAGGCTCTAACACCAAACCCCGCTAACACTGACTCCTGCAGATGGCCCCAGGAATGACAAGAAGTGTGGCGCGCATCGTGATCTAGGTGAACTAGTTCCTATTTGCATCACTCTCATGACACTGATTGCCATGACCAGGGCCCTGTACAAGCTATATGTTGTATGGTTGTTGGACTCACCATGCACATGATGCATGTTGGCTGCAGGCTAACATGCATCATGTGCATGATGCATGTTGGCTGCAGGCAAACATGCATCATGTGCATGATGCATGTTGGCTGCAGGCTAACATGGGTAATTTGCACACGAGGCGCTGATCTATTGTAGTCCACTTGCTGAAGCGTCGCACCCCTGCTTCGTCACTTCACCCCTGCTTCGTCACTTCTCCGCTGGCTGCTGCTCTGACCACTTCGATCACCCACCCACCCGCCCATTACTCAGAAGTTTGAGCGCCGGTAGGGTCGTCTCCTGAGTATACGGCTTGATGCTTCATCATCGACGACCGGGCCTGGTGGCTGAATCGGTAGAGCACAGGCCTCGCGTGCGGAAGTTCGTGAGTTCGTGAGTTTGGTTCCCGGTCGAGTCAAACCAATGACTTAAGCATTGATACTTGTCGCTTCCTAGCCTGGTGCTTGGCATTATTAGGATAGGGCAAGGACTGGTTAGCTTGGTGTCAGGATAATGTGACTGAGTGGGATATCGGGTCATGGTGCTGGCGGCCTGATTTCCCAGTGGGGCAGCACTATAAAATCGCCATGAGTGCGTACTGTCGCAAGTCGGTACACATCCTGGTATGACCTTAGATGTTGCCAGGACGTAAAACTACAACAACCAACCATTAAATCATTCCACTGCTCCTTGTTGTATCCTAGTAATGCCGAAAACCAGGCTCGGTAATGACAAGTATTCACCTTTTAGTCATTGGTCTCAGTCGACCAGGTTTTGAAGCCGGTGTCGTATTTTCAGCGCCCGGTCATTCTCAGCGGCCCGTCGTGGTCAAAAGACCCGTGGCATCGCCGGCTACAAGCTCAGCTGGTGCCCGGCAGTGTTAGGGACCGATTACGCCGAAATCTATTGAATGCGATCATATTTAACAGAATTACATACTCAAATAATGAAATTTAATTAAATTAACCTTAAATTCCAAGCGATATTAACGTAGCAGCTCGATCAGCGTCGAATCGCCGAGTGTAAACAAAACAAATAGCAGTGCTCGCGGCAACGTTCGAAAATCCGCGCATGTGCAGAAGCCACGACAGGCCGCTGAAAATGACCGGGCGTTGAGAATACGACACCGGGGATTCCAATCCCATGACCTAACAAAACGGGAGGCGGGCGCTCAACTCATTCGTCCAACCTGTTGATTGTCTAAAAGTAACCTTGTGTTTGTTATGAAGCAATATTTTTACTTAATTTCAATTCAACTGTAAATGGATTGGCGAACAAACGAACACGAAACCTGTCCAGATAGTGTGAACAAAGCAATTCCAATTCGACGTAATCAATATGGCTGGATCAATAGCTACTAATCAAAAGGATATTGATCAGCAAAGATTTTTTTTCGGGGGTAAATATGTTTATTCTGCTGAATAAGTCTTTTGTCAGTGCCGAAGCACTGGTCTTCCAGCCATTTTTCAATTCAGGGTTATTTACACAAAAGGTATATAGAATAAGGTGTACAATACCTGTTGAATAGACAATTTGCACCATGTAACACAATGAAATTCTGAAACCCAAACGTTCCATAACAATATGGTACAGTAGTGTCATATAACCAGATCAATATTAGTCAGATCAATGTGAGTATTTACATAGTATTTAGAATGTAAGCAGAAGTTATCTTCTGTATTCAGTTGGTAAACTTGTAGTAAGTTTTAATGTTCAGTTGCAGTTAGGCAAGCAGTATATAAATGTTGGTTTGTTAGGAAAATTCTAGTGTAACTCTAATGTAGCTAGTTATGTGAGTTTATGAATTATGTTGTTGGGGTGGGGTTGTTAATAATACACTGGACCATCTGTGACCAGTGAAGCAATCCCAGTGCATTTAGGTCTTAAATTTTACATTTTTACCTGGACTGTCTCTGTCATCGGTTAGAAGGCAAGCCGATGTGGGCAAGTTTAAAATTCATGCGGGTTGATGTTTGTTTGTTGGAGTTTTACGTCCTGAAGACATCTATGGTCATATCAGGTTGGGTACTGACTTGTGACAGTTCGCACTCATGGCAACGTTATAGTGCTGCCCCACTGGGAGACCATGCCACCAGCACCATGACCTGATATCCCACTCAGTCACATTATCCTGACACTGAGACAACCAGTCCTTGTCCTATCCTAATAATGCTGAGCACCAGGCTTGGAAGTGACAAGTATCAATTTTTAAGTCATTGGTTTGACTCGACCAGGGTTCGAACCCACGACCCCACGATCTACCAGCACGGGAGACGGACGCTCTAACTCATTCGGCCATCCCGTCTGGGTCCATCTAAGGTCATATCAGGACGGGTACCGAATTGTGACAGTGCGCACTGATGGCGACTTTATAGTGCTGCCCCACTTGGACACCAGACTGCCAGCATCATGACCTGATATCCCACTCAGTCACATTATCCTGACACCGAGCCAACCATCCCTTGCCCTCTCCTAATAATGCCGAGCGCCTGGCTAGGAATCAACAAGTATAAATTATTAAGTCATTGGTTTGACTCGACCAGTATTCGAACCCACATACTCATGGGTTCGGATCTCCCAATCTCCCAAAACAGGAGACGGACGCTCAACTCATTCGGCGACTCCGTCTGGTCTGCATAGCGGAGAAGACTAAGTCAATGTGTTACAACCTTTAATTGTTGAACATCTAGTTGGTATCATCTGACGTACATCCCAAAGTGTTTATTTTTCATGCTTTTACCTCAAATACCACCAACGTTAACTATTTATAATAAATTTTACTTCAAACTAAAGAACGTTAGATTATACCGATGAACCTAAAATGTCAATCTGAAAATATAGCGGATATTCAAAGCAATTAGACTATGCACCTTTAATTGGACTATGCACCTTTCATTAGACCTGTTGGGGCACGGACGGGGCTGCCCTCTATGGAAGATCACAAAAACAATCTCCGGTGGACTGGACACCTCATGAGGATGTCATCAGACAGGCTACCAAAGCAGATCCTCTATTCTCAACTGTCTTCTGGTTACAGAAAGAGAGGGTGCCCTCGTCTCCGGTTCAAGGATACCATCAAGAGAAACCTGAGGCTGAGAGACATTAAGACCGACTCATGGACGCAACTCTCACAGCAGAGAGCTAAATGGAGAGCGGCAGTCAAGTAATGAAAGCAGTCTTTGTCGCATCGCGACTGACAGCATGATGATGATGATGATGATGATGATGATGATGATGGTGCTTGAGCGTCCCTTGTCTACAATTCGCACATCAACATTAATTTGGCATATTTTCACTTAAAATGCCTCCAAAGTTAACCTTTTGGAATAAAAGATGTATAAAACTAAAGTAAAAGAATGGATTACAACAATCAATCTAACATATTTATCTAAAAAATATGACTGAAACTCACAACCAACGGATTGTTTATACACCTTTAATTGATTTTCTCGAATACAAGCATGAACACAAACTGCGTGCAATAGATTAGCTGGATCAGCAGGAAACGATTATATTGAAGGTTCAATAACAAAAACAGCAGTATCTAACTGAACAGTAAATAAGCCATTGCGTTATATTTCTCCTTAGTCAGCAGAAAACTAATTTCAAAGGAGTGAAGTTGGATATAAACAGGAGGGCACGTGACCGGAAATGTTCCCGTGTCACGCATGTGCAATTATTTAGCCACAAAAAAAATAGTTTTCTGAGTAAATTTTAAATAAATAATTAAAGCATAAGCTAATTCCATTTGGCAGCTAAATATTGTTTTATAAATTTCTGTATAATTTCTTGAATGCGGCAGTTAGTTAAAAGAACTTAATTGGCCACTAGTGGGACTCCAGCCCATGAGGAATATGGCAGGTAAACACTCTTGTGTTTGTGTACAGTAAATATTCAGCCACATCCGGTATTACACATTACACTAAGAGCGTGATGTAATAATGTGTGCGGAGCTAAAGGCCCAGTCACAGCTTACCGGATAGAAACCGGACACTGTCCGGTGAAATACGTCAATGTCCGGTTTATATATGATAGGCATCCGGCGTTTCCGTTCTCTGTCCGGTGGTGTCCGGCTTGTAAGGTGGCAAGTTTTGAACATGCACAAAACTTGTACCGGACACCGCCGGACTGACGTGTATGGTTGGTGTCTGGTTTAAGTCCGTTTAGTCCGTTTTGTCCAGTTCATGTCCAGTACACATCCATTACGTCTCCGGTTTGCTTCCTGAATAGTCCATTGACGATGTTGCGGGAATTCGGTCCGCCGTTTTTTTATATGTTTTCGGCGCGTCCGTGAACAGTCCGGTATGTGTCCGGTTGATGTTCAGTCCGTCTGTTTGACATTCGGTTTTCGCCCGTCGGTTCACCGTTGCTTGTCCGTTGTTATCCGGTGTCGTCCGGTTATCGTCCAGTTATCATCTGGTTATCGTCTGGTGGCTATTCATTAATGTACGTTCCTTGTCCATTTAGCGTTCGTTTCGTCTGGCTGCCTTTGACCCGATAGCGCAACATTTTGACACATTTCGGTACATTTTGACACCAAACACCACCGGACTAGAAAATTCTTTGTCCGATTGTGTCTGGTGCGCTATCCAGTAAGGTGTGACAGGCACTTAAAGGAATGCGTCTCAACAAATACAACACCAGTGCTGGTTGGTTGGTTGTTGGAGTTTTACGTCCTGGCAACATCTAATGGTGATATCAGGATGGGTACCGACTTGTGACAGTGCGCACTCATGGTGGATTTATTTTGCTGTCCCACTTGGAGAGCATGTCACCATCACCATGACCTGATATCCCACTCAGAGACACTATCCTGACACTGAGCCAACCAGTCCTTGCTCTATCCTATTAATGCCGAGCACCTGGCTATGAAGTGATAAGTATCAATTTGATAAGTCATTGGTTTGATTCGACGGGAACCAAACTGTTTATTCCGATAGAACCCCAGTGCGTCTTAAAATCGACAGGCACGTAATGCCATGGGGGGGAAAGAACATGAACTAGGATCCATAGGACCGGCCGCAGTGACCCAGTCGGTAAAGCGCAGGTTTTCGTGGTGTTCTCTGTGGCAGAGTGGTTACAGTGTCTGACTTTTTTCTAGGTCGGACTCCTAATCTGAAGGTCGGTGGTTCGATTCCCCGTGCCCCCACCTCTGCCAATTTGGATTTCCACCGCTGTGTATAACTTAAAGCATCATCAAAGGCCGGTTGCTCTCATACCATGTCTATGTGGTGTGGGAGGTTAAAAATCCATTGGGTCAGTAAAAGTGTAGGCTAGGGCTTTCTATCAACAAACTGTCTAATGGTGAAATCAAGCCTATTCAGACTTATCCATAGCCCTGTTCACACGGGGAATGTAAATCGATTCGTAGAAAGCGACTTGCCTAGTTCGACGCACATTTCCCGTGTGAACGGACGTCTGAGGCGGATTAGGGCTGATTCGACTCACGTGATGCGGATCGTGTAAACCACCTAAGCGAGGTAGTTTACGTGAGGCGATTTCTCTGATTCGATTTATTTTGCCCGTGTGGACGCACTGAGGCGGATTAAGCACCTCACACGCATGCGCAGTCGAGAGCTTACTTTGTTGACTTTCCGGTCGATCAAAAGCGCATATTATATAATTTGGTCTATGAACCTGCTAGAGGTGCACAGATATTTTTTTTATTATTTATTTTTAGGGTTTCACTGCCCAGCAGAAGTTTTGACCGTTCCAAACCAATACGATTCAGTCATTACATATCTAGGTCGAACCCACACTCTCTGGTGCCAGCATCGTCGAACCCAAAATGGCGCTGGTTAGTCTGTACTTGCTCATGCGCAGATATCCACTTCCGCCTCACGCAGTGCCCGTGTGAACGGGCGCCTAATTCGCCTCACCTGATTCGATTTGCCTGATTCGCCTCACATTTTGCCCGTGTGAACAGGGCTCATGATAGGAAGTATAAATCTTCAAGAAAAAAATAAAATAAAAAATTATACCCCACTACACTCTGGCGTACTCGTTGAGGACTCTTGAGCCTTACTCTAAGTTACTGACTCATATATGACTCATACATTATGGATCATATGCTATTCACTTTTATGCACTGTAATTTTCCTAACCTGTAGTTCATCCTGATGTTATTTCTAAACTGTTCAACTGCTCAGATGTTGTTTGTTGTTAGTAGATAGAAATTCAGTTGGGTGCATAGGCAGGAATTTACATTCATTTCGTTTGGGTGTACATGCAGAAATATCACCACCCACCACCTTTAGGGATGCCAATCAAACCCACCCTACCATATTCTATGATCAAACTAAATTTAATCTAATATACATATTTATTTTTATAGTTACCTACATGTATTTACATTTTTGCATATTTACAAATTTTCATATTGACTTATCGACATATCCACATATTTACATATTTAAATCTTTATATATATTTATAAATATTTTTAAATATTTCTATACATTTATATATATTTATTTATATATTTTCATATATTTTCATATATTATTATATATCTTTAAGATATTTTTTTAATATTCTTATATATTTTTATATCTTTTTATATATTATATATAATATATATATATATGTGTATATATATATATATATATATATATATATATATATATGCGTCTGCTTGTTCTTAAGCGTTCTATTCTTTTATTATTCCACTATGTATTTTTAATGGCATACTTATAAATCCTTACCTTTTCTTTTCCGGGGTGGTTTAACTTTATGTACACTGAAACGACAAATTTAAAACAAATATGAATGTTGATTAATATTCGTCCACGACCCAGGTAGAACTCGTGCTCAATGCCGAAAGCCACGTTGGACTAACACTAAATTAAGTCAACTCTCATTCATCTTCTCATGCCATAACACTTCAAAATGTCCTCATTTATGGTTAAATACCACTTTTAAATGCGGGCGCTTTTGGACATTTCCAATGGGTTTGGCTTGTTTGGTTGTTGGAGTCTTATGCTAGCTACACACCTAACGTTTTTTGGCAAACACCTACCGTATTCGATCTAAAATTGCCCAAAAGTCTTGAGGTTGCCCAAAAGGCTTGAGGTGTGCACTCCCCTAGCACACCTACCGATTGCGATTCGCGACTTAAAACTAAATTTTAGGGCTATGAGTGCTTCCTTACGATTGCGATTTGCGATTTGAAAAATGAATCGGCCCGTTTTCAGTTTTAAGCGGGTTGGGTCGGGTTTTAGTGTGCGAGTCGTAAACGGTAGGTGTGTACCTAGCATTACGCTCTGGCAACATCTAAGGTCATATCAGGATGGGTACCGACTTGTGAGAGTGTGCACTCATAGCGACTTTACAGTGCTGGCTCATTGGGAAATCAGGCCACCAGCACCATGACCCAATATCTTATTCAGTCACATTATCCTGACACTGAGCTAGCCAGTCCTTGCGTTAACAATGCCGAGCGCCTGGCTAGGAAGTGATAAGTATCAATTTTGTAAAATCATTAGTTTGACTCGACCGGGAATCGAACTCCCCACCTTCCGCACGTTAAGTCTGCGCGCTGCCAATTCGGCCAGCACGTCCAGTGATTTCTAAAGGCTGAATAGTGATCCTATTTTTGACATATTAAATTGACAGGAATAATATTAAACCTGCTTGCAAGTCAAACTGGCTCTGATTGTAAATTTGAGTAAGATAATGGACGATTTTTTTTGGGGGGGTAAATATTTTTATTCATCTGAATACATATTTTGTCAGCGCCGGGGCACTGGTCTTCCAGCCGTTGGAGTGGCCGCATTTCATCTGTACATAGTGGAAGTGGAATGTGTTGCATTGTGTGCAGCACAACCCATTCTGAATATAAAAGAAAGTGGGGGAGCAGCCTATGCTGCAGAGTGTACAGCATAGGTACTCAACATAGTGCAAGGTATATGCATCAAGATAGAGTGTGCAGTAATGTACACTAGTGGTTAAATCATATGCTGTGTTTGTATATCAGTTAGATTTGGTTTTAATAACGGTTAGTCTTTAAATAGTGCAATGTTGTGCATGTATAGTGGTTTATATTGTGTGCATTGCTGGTTGAAGATGTAGTTATTCAGTGGTGGTAATGGGTCTAAAGTAGGGGTAGTGGGTACTGAGAGTTATAATAGTTGTTTGCCAAATGTGGATGGGGGGGTGGGGGGGAGGGGTCCACTAATGGAAACCCAACGAATGAATAATCCGGATTGAATTATCTTAAACACAATGCGTTGCCATGGTTACTATTGGAATCATCAGTAATTACAAATGCATCCCACACCGTCACATTTGGTGGAGCGACAGCTGAGAGTAACTGGCGTCCTGCCATGTTTTTTTGTTTTTTTTTTGTTATTCGTCTTCATTTTCTAAAATTATGTTACCTTGGATTAGTCAGTGAGAACGACATGGGATGACTCACAAATCTCCCCTAATATCGCCCAACTAATAGTCAACTTTTTTCTAAGTTAACTAAAATTAGAGTAGTGTTAATATTTCATTTTCTTTAATTTGTCTTGGAATGGAGGATTCCCTGCCAGCTATTTCTGATATGATTATTAATATGTTGCATACATATATATAACCTGGCTACTATAGATATTTGTTTAATTATACATGTATGTATAAACATAAAGCACAATATAACTTAACAGAGTTACAATGATTGTAGAATATCCTTCTATCACCAAGGAACCGTGACAATAGAAACGTCCTTAACTTAAAGCCGCATAGTCCGATGAAAACATAAAATTGTCAAAACCAACACAATAGACAATATCCACAACGCATGTGACATCTGATGGCGACGACAAACACTATGGTTGTGTGACCGTTGCCACAGCACATACAAAAGCTATGGAAATTACTTTTTTCAAATGTACTTATGTCAGTCAAATTTTGGGATATTTTGAAAATTCCCAAAGTATATTGCCTTTGGATCATTGGAGCTTCCAAGGAAAATATAATGTTCATGTTTGGACCCTTTTAAAAAATTTTAGGAGGGTACCAAACTAGTCAGTCACTATTAATACACAATATCCACAACGCATGTGACATCTGACGGCCACTACGGTTGTGGGACCGTTGCCACAGCGCATGCGTGTGAATATCGTGTATTATCTAGATTTGATTCTACATATCTAACTTAGATATTGCTGCATTTATTAAACATTTGTCACCACATAGAAGGGAATACTGAGGCAAATTAATAGAACCTGTTACTGCAGAAGCATATGGTGTCTGAGATTTAGCGTGCTTGACCAAATTAATTTGGCACGTTTTCACTTCAAATATCTCAAAACTTAGCCATTTAAAATAAAAGTTGCAAGGTGGATTACAACAATCAAAATTATTTATTTATCTCAGAAAATGACAGAAATTCAAAACCATCAGACTATGCAACTTTAACATGTGTCTCAAGCCTTAGTGACAGTCAGGTCCATTGGCATTTCAACTGGTTATTCTCTTCTTAAAGTTGCATAGTCTGTTGATTTTGAGGGTCTGTAATTTTTCGGAAAAAAATATATTAGATGGATTTGTCATAATCTACCTTACTTCAGATCGAAGAAACTTGTATTTTAAATGGCTAACGATGGAGATATTTGAAGTGTAAACCTCTAAAGTTAGTTTTGGCAAGCACACCAAAACTCTGACACCATAGGCTTATGCAGTAACAACTTCTGTTCAATTGCCTCAGCATTCCCTTCTATGTGGCGACAAATGTTTAATAAGTGCACTAGCATGTAGAATAAAATCGAAAGAATTGTTTTGGTTTTGAAAATTTGATGTTTTCATCGGACTAGGTTAACTTAAAAATGGTGTATGTGAATATCAGCCTGGAAAGTGATTGTTTTGTGGGGAACTGTTAAATAAAATTAGAGTAGTGTTAATATTTCATTTTCTTGAATTTCTCTTCGATTGAAATATTCCCTGTTATAGTACGTTATTAGTACGTTTCCTAAATATTTAATCTGGCTATTATATCTAATTATGTAGTAACACACATATATATATATAATTAAATAACACAATCACATATGAGATTGTATATCAGAATATAATATGAACATAAACCACAGAATAACTTCCCATCTCTGAACCTTTGATGACCATCAGTGGCATGGGCATTTCAACCGCCTATTCATTTCTTAAAAGAAAGTTTCTTTTATTTAACGACGCCTCTAGAGCACATTGATTTTTATCATCGGCTATTGGACGTCAAACATTTGGTCATTCTGACAGATTTCTTCGGAGGAAACCAGCTGCCGCCACACAGGCTACTCTTTCCAATGAGCACCAAGGGGTCTTTTATATGCACTTTCCCACAGACAGGACAGCCCATACCACAGACTTTGATGAACCAGTTGTGGACCACTGGTTTATTCCTTTCTTACATAGACATAGTAATGTTCTAGTATGGTGCTGTTCTACATTCCATACAATACATCTCTTGTTCCTTTCTCCCTCAGCTCACTAAATATCGACTACGTAACACATGTCCCCCGTGTTCGGCTTTGAAGTTTGAAGCAGGTTGAGTGAAAACCAAGCTGATCGCAGACGCAGCACCATTGTGGACACATGGCAAGGTCTGGCGCGCATTGTCTTGGACTTGTGGCGAACATGGCACATTCCAATCGCCTCACCTGCTTTACACACTACTCTCTTGTTTCCGCACCATTGGCCGAGAAGATACGCATCGTTGGTTTGTTTAACTACAGATTCATCGAGCAGCGGATGTTATTTCAATGAGTAATAGCAATACATATATATATATATATATATATATATATATATATATAATAGTTGTCCTACATAAATAAGAAAGACACAAGACATGATAGTGGGTAAGAGTTGTAATCTCTGGCAAGAGGAACTACGCCCCTTACCGAAAAGAAAAATCCAGCTGTACAGTGAGTGGATGTAGGGGGGGGGGGAGCGTGCGTGCGCAGACGTGGCGCCCCCCAACGGACATGAGTGAGAGCAGGATGGTAGTTGTAGGTTAAGCAGGCCCAACCAGTAGATGACTGGGAGGGGGAGTAGTAGATAGGCTAGGGAGAGGATGGACGCTTCCGGCCTTATTATACTTGTATAATGGCTTATACAGCATATATATATATATATGTAGACCCGCTAAGGACAAGAAAGAGAGATTGTGGATAATACAGTTTATTAACCTGAGAATTACCGTACCTGGCTGGCCATAACCGCCGAATAACTAACAAAAACTTCACGTGTGTATATACTACCTATATATACCCATGCTAAGCAACGTGAACAATGCAAGTATGAATAAAAGCAGAAAACCTGTCCATTAAAGTAAGTATTACTTTATGTCAAAATCTAGACTTCTATTTAGAACTAAACGTAGGTGTCAACTGCGTTGACACGAAATTAGCACATAGTAATGCATTTATTGAATGGATGACCCAGCCTTTCGAAACTATGCAATTAAATTTTGTATTTGTGTTCTATTTTCCGGTGGCATTGTGTTGGCTTCTGTGGCTCTGGATACTATGAAATATATTAGTGCTGAAGTCGTACCCACACATATGTGTCTATGATTTTGAAATATATACTTGTCGCTTCCTAGCCTGGCCCTCGCCATTATTAGGAATGGGTAAGGACTGGATGGTTTAGTGTATGGATAATGTGACTGAGTGGGATATCAAGTCATGGTGCTAGCAGCCTGGTCTCCCAATGGGTTGGCACTATAAAGTCGCCATGAGTGCGCACTTTCACAAGTCGGTACCCGTCCTGATATGACCTTAGATGTTGCCAGGGCGTAGAACTCCAACAACCATCCAACTAATCGCCCAGTGACTAACTCCCCCCCCCCCTGTTAGATATCCCTCAGCCTGGTTCCCTCGCCTCCCGCTAATAGCGCAGCTGTCTGCTGAGTGTCCCCGGGTCAGCTAGAGCGCCACCTGTAGTCTCTGTGATGTAACTATTTCCCGTAGCTTCGTCCTACGCTGACAACAAGCAAACCCAACAAGCAAGCAAACAACAAGCAAACCCAATCATCTGGACCCACCCTTAACGAACACGGTGTGCGCTTATGGTGTCTTTATAGTGCTGCCCCACTGGGAGACCATGTCGCTGCCACCATTACCCAATTTCCCACTCAGTCACATTATCCTGAAACTGAGTTAACCAGTCCTTTCCCTATCATATTAGTATTAATGCTGAGTGCCTGGCTAGGAAGGGACAAGTATCAATTTTGTAAGTCATTGGTTTGACTCGACCAGGATTTGAACTCCCGGCCTTCCGTATGGGAAGCATGTGCTCTACCGATTCGGCCGCCGAGTCCAGTAATGGTGCAGGATGTTTGCGCCATTGTGTGTATAAATGTGGACAAAAGAGTGGGTGTGTAGGGAGAGTAGGATTGGGGAGGGGGGGGGGGGAGTATGGTACTTGGTACTCGGCAGTGTAGGCAGTGTAGGTGTTAGATAAAAGATTCACCCCGTACTTCCAGTACAGGGGTGAAAACCAGCCTTATATAAAAACGGTCGAAAAATCGGGCTAATGAATTGAGTCTTTATGAGAGTCTAATTTCACAATCTAAGAAGCAACATTTATTATTTATATATGTCTTCATGTTTACCCGCTACTTTTGAGTTGGAAAATATAATAAAACATATACTTTAATGCAATTTAAAAGTGAAATCGACGGCGTTCTCTGGCCGCCATCTTGTCTTTTTGCATTCTCTCCCATTTCACCAACTCTGTGTTGATATAAGTAACCATTTGACACTGGTGCCAAGCATTCTACTTGTTGTTCCATACTAATGCTATATTTGCCCCTATTTAGACTGCGTTGTCGTTCACCCGTGTACTACAAGTATCGGGTGAATCTTGTATCTATGTAGGTGTATGCTATCTGATCCTAGAGTGGTTAGACGAGATGTACACACACTCAATTCCGAGGTATTTCTCACGATGGCCGAATTGGTACAGCGCAAGCTTCCCGTCCGGAAGGTCAGGAGTTCGAATCCTGGCTGAGTCAAACCAATGACTTATCAAATTGATACTTGTCGCTAGCTAGCCTGGCACTCGGCATTAACAGGATATGACAATGACTGGTTAGCACAGTGTCAGGATAATGCAATTGTGTGCGATATCGGGTCATGGTTCCGGTGGCCTGGTTTCCTAGTGGAACAATACTATGAAGTCGCCATGAGTGTGCACTGTCACAAGTTGGTACCCATCCTGACATGACCTTAGATGATGCTAGGACGTAAAACAACAACAAACAAACCTTAATTGGCGGACAGGGAGACAGACAGAGGCCTGCTTTCTTTGCGCATGTTTTTTTCCTTGAAGGGTCCTTCACAATTATCAATATTTTCACAGGTATACAAATCATACACTTAAAGCTGCATAGTCCCATCAAGCATCAAATTTTCAAAATCAAAGCAATTATCTAGATTTTATTGTACATTTCTAACTTAGATACTGGTGCACTTATTAAGCATGTGTTGCCACATAGAAGGGAATACTGATTCGTATCAATAGAAATTTAGAGATGGAGACAACTCTGGTCCCTCTGCGGGGAAGCCTTCTAATAGCTACAGTGGAGGCACCTTTCTTTCAACTATTAAGAAACCTAGTAATGACAATGTAAACCCAAAGCCTAAAATAGGAAGGTATGCATCTGATGTCAGGCAACTGAAAACTGGAGGAAAGGTGCTAAAGATTGGAACATGGAATGTACAAACATTGTACAAACCAGGCCGATATGACAACCTTAAAGTGGAAATGACAGCACTAAACCTTGACATCCTAGGTATAGCTGAGACGAGATGGAGGGGTGATGGGAGGATAGGTGATAGTGAGGTAGATATGATATATTCTGGAGATGAAAAACATCAGTATGGCGTTGGAATTATGATGAAGAAGTCCATTGCCACCACAATGATTGGATTCTGGCCAGTATCTGACAGAATTATTATGATGAAGCTGAGGGGAAAACCGTTCAATATAAACATTCTGCAAGTTTATGCACCAACCTCAGATCACGATGATGAAGAAGTCAACGAGTTCTATGACAGCATCAAAAAGGTAATGGAATACACCAAGTCTGGAGAAATAACAATTGTTATGGGCGATTGGAATGCGAAAGTTGGAGAACAACATGAATATCCAGTAACAGGAAGATTTGGCTTAGGTGAGAGAAATGATCGTGGTGAATACTTGATAAATTTCTGTTTGACATCAAAACTAGTAATTGCTAACACCTTATTTGAACATCCAAAGAGAAGACTATATACATGGAAGAGCCCTGGTGATGTATGTCGGAACCAGATCGATTACATTCTTGTCAACCAACGATATCGAAATTGTATCAAACAGGCAAGGACATATCCAGGTGCTGACATATGTTCGGATCATAATCCAGTAGTAATCAGTATGGTAGTGAAATTGAAACAGCAGAACAAAATTAAAAACAACATTCAAATGGATATGAACATGTTAAAAGATGCAAAATACAGAACTAAGTATAATGTCT
This sequence comes from Branchipolynoe longqiensis, assembly GCA_030323885.1. Taxonomy (NCBI): domain Eukaryota; kingdom Metazoa; phylum Annelida; class Polychaeta; order Phyllodocida; family Polynoidae; genus Branchipolynoe; species Branchipolynoe longqiensis. The sequence continues at coordinate 66,889,360 of CM059192.1, read as the reverse complement.
CTGTTCATAACAAATTCAGTGTACTGATGAATGAAGAAACTCCTCAGAGAGAGTATAACAACATTGAAATGGAATGGGAAGCTCTCAGAGAAAGCATGGTCAAGTCAGCAGAGGAGGTGTTACCAAATAAAAAACGAGAGACAAAGCAATCATGGATGACGCAAACCATACTAGAAAAGATGGCAGAAAGGAAGAAAGTGAAAACCACTGATCCACTTAAATACAAACACCTGAAGAATGAAATAGAAGATGAATGCAAAAAAGCTAAAGATGAATGGTGGAATAAGAAGTGTGAAGTAGTGGAACAACCTGAGTCTCAACATCGTTCAAGAGAGATGCACAAGAAAGAGATAACAGGTCAAGGATACAGAGAGAGAAGCAGTAAATGTATCAAGAACAAAGATGGCAAAATGCTCTTTGAAGAAGATGAAATAAAGTCCAGATGGGAAGAATATGTAAATGAACTATACAATGATGACAGAGGGAACCCACCCACAATTGAGAAAGAAGATGGGAATATTATATTAGTATCAGAGTTTGAGAAGGCTATCAATGATCTAAAGTCAGGTAAGGCTCCTGGAAGTGACCAGATAACATCAGAAATGATAAAAGGACTAGATGAAGTGGGGATTCAAATCATTCATAAGCTAGTAAATGACATCTATGAGACTGGATTTATACCATTGAATATGAATGAATCCATATTTGTACGACTCCCAAAGAAGCTAAAACCAACATTGTGTACTGAGTACAGAACACTAAGCCTGATGAGTCATATGTTGAAGATGATCCTGAAAATAATTTTACTGAGAAACAGACAGAAAATTGAAGAACAAATCAGTAACGTACAAAGTGGGTTTATATCTGGAAGAGGTACACATGAAGGGATTTTCAATATGAGAATGATTTGTGAACGTTATTGTGAAGTGAACCAGGATGTTTATGCCTGCTTTATTGACTATGAGAAGGCCTTCGACCGAGTCAATCATGAACTGTTAATCAAATGTTTACAAGATATTGGTGTCAATGGCAAAGACATTAAACTAATTGTGAACTTATACTGGACACAACGTGCATTTATAAAAATGGAGCAGGGCCTATCGGATGAAGTTATGATTAAACGAGGAGTTCGACAGGGGTGTGTATTGTCACCATGTCTATTTAACCTGTACACAGAGATGATTTTCAGACACATTGAAGATTGCAAGGGAGTGACAATAGGTGGCATGAACGTCAACAATCTTAGATATGCCGATGACAGTGTAATACTAGCAGACAGTGAGAAAAACCTACAAGATATAGTGAATAGAATCAATAAAGCTGGAATACTATTCAACATGAAGATGAATGCCAGGAAGACCAAAACAATGGTTATAAGTAAAAAGACAGATAAACCAAATGTCAATATAACCATAGATGGCACAAACATAGAACAAGTATCCGAATTCATATATCTCGGACAAAAGATTACAAATGATGGGAGATGTGAGGAAGAAATTAAAAGAAGGATAACAATAGCCCGAACAACATTCTCCAAAATGTATAGAGTGTTAACATCAAGTAAGATATTAATACAAACAAGGAAGCGTATTCTTCAGTGTTATGTGTGGTCTACTCTAATGTATGGGGCTGAGACATGGACAATCTCTAAGAAAATGTACAAACGTTTAGCAGCATTTGAGATGTGGACTTATCATCGGGACAAGTGGAGAACCATTGCATCCAACCCTCGACTAGAGGACTGAACTATTGATTGATTGATCAACAGAACCTGTTACTGCAGAAGCCTATGATGTCAGAGATTTGGCATGTTTGCCAAAACTAATTTTACATGCTTACATTTCAAATATCTCAAAAGTTAGCCATTTAAAATAAAACTTGCTTCAAACTAAAGAAAGGTATATAATAACAATCAATTTAATATATTTATCTCAGAATAATAACAGAAATTCAAAACCATCGGACTATGCAACTTTAATTACTGGAGTGAATAAGAATTTTTAATCGTGGCATTACACTTAGCGAAACTACTAAAGTATTGAGTGTTAGCTTATTTTGTTAAGAATAAAACTGACATCTACTGATAAAATTATTATCTCCAAAGCTCAAAATGAGGACAATAACGGGCATTCCTGACCACTCCATTACCATCACGTGGCGCGGATCGGGAACCAGCGATCGTAACTCTGGGAGGAACCAGCGATGAAATTGCCAACCCGAAAATGACGTCACTGGTCCGTGTGTAGAATGTGGTGTGCGCGTCTTACCGTGCGTTCACAGCATTTCCCATTAAATCCCAGGCACACTGCGGCTTTCAACCACTTTAAAAAAAAAAATTTAATTGTTTCTTGAGGCTGTATTTATATTGTCCATAGCATGTAAGCCCGGGTATTCAGGCTTGTTTTCAATGCTGGCCAGTTGTAGTGTTGTGACCACTTTGAACAAAAGAACTCATCTCTTTGCGACCAAAACAATGGTTGCCAACCTCTGGGCGACCATTTTGGTCGCAAGGATGTTTTTAGTGCAGTAGCTGCAACCTCCTAGCGACCAAAATGGTTGCAAGGAGGTCAGCAAGCGCTGCTCAAGGACCACTTTGTGACGATTTTACGACCAGTTGCGACCTCTTAGCGACCACTCCTCTTTGATGGTCACAAAGTGGTCGCAAGTGGTCGCAAGCAGTGGTGCGATCGGGGTATTAAATAAATAGCTAAACAAATAAATCAAAACAATGCCCTGTTGGACGCACGTCCTGTTGTTAGCGCGAATTGTGTGAATGGAACGCTTCCATTTTAAACTACAAATGACGCACGAGGCGTGCTCACCCTCACAGGTTGGTTGGTTGTTAGAGTTTTACATCCTGGCAACATATGTGGTCATATCAGGACAGGTACCGACTTGAGACAGCGTACACTCATCGCAACTTCATAGTGCTTAGCTGCCCCTCTGGGAGACCAGGCCACCAGCAAGCACCATGACCTGATATCCCACACAGTCACATTATCCCGATACTGTGCTAACCAGTCCGTGTCCTATCCTATTAATGCTGAGCGCCAGGCTAGGTAGCAACAAGTATCAATTTTATATCATCTGTTTGACTCGGCTGGGATTAAAACTCCCAACCTCCGCACGGGAAGCCTACGCTGTACCGATTCGGCCACCGCATCCTGTGCTGGGTAAAGGAAATGAGCACATCAATTATTAACAGTTATCTACATACCTATTTACATTTATTTACCTGCTACTTTTGAATGAAGAATTGATTAAATAATGTAGATGAATAGATTTTAAAACTCGAATAGAGAGCATTCTAGGGCCGCCATATTGGGCGTAATCGATTAATCAACTCGGGTCACCCGAGCCACTTTTTGGCGCATGCGCACATCCTCCAGACTTGGGTCGAATAATCAAATACGCTTCTCCATTCTCAGGTGAAAAAAATGGTGGCTTAATCCAAAACCTTTTTTTTTTTTTTAATAACCTATAAAACTACAGCAAAATAGGATTTAAAGTATTTTATGATGGCACAGTTTAGTTATATTTCCATTTAATTAATCTAGGTTTTAGTTTTTTTTAAACATGTATGATTGGTACTGGTAGCTGTTATCCTGCAGGATGGTACCAGCGCAAATGTGACATCATCGCTAGTAGCCAACCCCAGCCAAGTGGTGGGTTACTGCGGTCGGATCATTTTGCACACGGCACGTGTATTTGTCGACTCTACTCGCGGTGTTCGATTTGAAATTCTGACAACTCGGGTGACCCGAGTTGCCCTGGTCGTGTTAATCGATTACGCCCTTGGGTTTGTCGAGGTGTTTTTTGGAGGTGGGGTGGGGTGGGGCTGCATTCTCTACCAATTTCTCAACTTTAAAGCTGCATAGTCTGAAGAAAACATGAAATTTTCAAAGCCAAAACAATGAACTAGATTTGATTCTACATATCTAACTTAGATACTGGTGCACTTATTAAACATTAATTTTGTCGCCACATAGAAGGGAATACTGAGGCAATTTAATAGAACCTGTTACTGCTGAAGCCTATGGTGTCAGAGTTTTGGCGTGCTTGCCAAAATTAATTTAGCAAAGTTGCACTTCAAATATCTCGTAAGTTAGTCATTTAAAATAAAAGTTACTTCAAACTCGAGTATGGTTGATTATAACGCTCAACCTCAGAATATGACAGAAACTCAAAACCCTCGGACTATGCGACTTTAAGCCAATATAGATAAACATTATACACTGGAACCGTCACCTCCACAGTTAATTGCTATTTGAAGCAGGTTTTGTCCAGATTTAGACATAGGTATTATTCATCTCTACTCTGGGTAGGAGGGACTCTTTTATCTAAGGACTACAATATTGAACAGAGTTGAGCGTCTGTCACCCGTTTTAGTAGATCGTGGGATTCGAACCCACGGGTTCGATTCCCGGTCGAGTCAAACCAATGACCTAAAAATGTATACTTGTCACTTCCTAGCCAGGCATTCGGCATTATTAGGATTAGGCAAGGACTGGTTGGCTCAGTGTCAGGATAATGTATCTGAGTGGGATATCGGGTCATGGTGCTGGTGGTCTGGTCTCCCAGTGGGGCAACACTGTAAAGTCGCCATGAGTATGCAATGTCACAAGTCGGTACCCATCCTAATATGACCTTAGATGTTGCCAGGACGTAAAACCCCAACAAACAACCAATAATACTGTATATATGGTGTAAATGGTGTAGCTGCTGCACCTTTCTGTGCCTAGTCCTGGGGTGGTGGCTTTGTTGTCACGATTTGTGAGTGACAACATGGCGGCGGTGACACACGTTGGTTGGTGTCAAGAGGAGTAGAGACGGTAAACAATGCAGACTTGAACTTTGCGTGCAGCAAAGCGTCAAATCTCCTGTTTGTCGTCGACATAAGTACAACTGCCCACACAGTAGGCGTGGGGAGGCAGAGGCTTAAGTACCAGTCACCTACGTACATCTGAGCAGGCGAACCTGTCCCTCAACCAGGTCAGATTCAGAGAACTTGTCCCTCACCCACCTCAGATTCTGAGTACCTGTCCTTCACGCAGGTCAGATTCAGAGTACCTGTCCCTCACCCAGCTCAGATTCAGAGTACCTGTCTATCACCCAGCTCAGATTCTGAGTACCTGTCCCTCAACCAGGTCAGATTCAGAGTACCTGTCCTTCACCCAGGTCAGATTCAGAGTACCTGTCCATCACCCAATTCAGATTCAGAGTACCAGTCCTTCACCCAGATCAAATTCTGAGTACCTGTCCTTCACCCAGCTCATATTCAGAGTACCTGTCTATCACCCAGCTCAGATTCAGAGTTCCTGTCCCTCACCCAGCTCAGATTCATCAGAGTACCTGTCTATCACCCAGCTCAGATTCAGAGTACCTGTCCCTTACCCAGCTCAGATTCAGAGTACCTGTCCCTCACCCAGCTCAGATTCAGAGAACTTGTCCCTCACCCAGCTCAGATTCAGAGTACCTGTCCTTCACCCAGCTCAGATTCAGAGTACCTGTCCCTCACCCAGCTCAGATTCAGAGAACCTGTCCCTCACCCACCTCAGATTCAGAGTACCTGTCCCTCACCCACCTCAGATTCAGAGTACCTGTCCCTCACCAAGTTAAGATTTTGAGTACATGCCCCTCATCTATCTCACATTCTAAATACCTGTCCCGTACCCATCTCAGATTGAGGGTATATGTCTTTTTTCCTATCTCAAATTAAGAGTATCTGTCTCACCAATCTCAGATTCAGAGCACCTGTCTAATACCGATCCCAGATTTTGAGTACCTGTTCATTATCAAGCTCGGATTCTAAGTACCTGTCGCTCACCTATCTCAGATTCTAATGACATGTTCATTACCTATATCAATTTCTGAGTAGTATCTGTCCCTCACCAATCTCAGATTCTGAGTGCATGTCCCTCCCCTAGCCAAGATTCTAACTACCTGTGCCTTACCTAGCTAAGATTCTAACTACCTATGCCTTACCTAGCTAAGATTCTAATTACCTGTCCCTTACGTAGCTAAGATTCTAACTACCTGTCCCTTACCTAGCTAGGAATCTAACTACCTGTCCCTTACCTAGCTAAGATTCTAACTACCTGTCCCTTACCTAGCTAAGATTCTAACTACCTGTCCCTTACCTAGCTAAGAATCTAACTACCTGTCCCTTACCTAGCTAGGAATCCAACTACCTGTCCCTTACCTAGCTAAGATTCTATCTACCTATGCCTTACCTAGCTAAGATTCTAACTACCTGTCCTTTACCTAGCTAAGATCCTAACTACATATACCTTACCTAGCTAAGATTCTAACTACATATACCTTACCTAGCTAAGATTCTAACTACCTGTCCCTTACCTAGCTAAGATTCTAACTACATATACCTTACCTAGCTAAGATTCCAACTACCTATACCTTACCTAGCTAAGATTCTAACTACCTGTTCCTTACCTAGGTAAGATTCTAACTACCTGTCCCTTACCTAGCTAAGAATCTAACTACCTATTCCTTACCCAGCTAAGAATCTAACTACCTGTCCCTTACCGAGCTAAGATTCTAACTCCCTGTCCCTTACCTAGCTAAGATTCTAACTACCTGTCCCTTACCTAGCTAAGATTCTAACTAGCTGTCCCTTACCTAGCTAAGATTCTAACTACCTGTCCCTTACCTATCTCAGATTCTGAGTACCTGCCCCTTACCTAGCTAAGATTCTAACTACCTATACCTTACCTAGCTAAGATTCTAACTACCTATACCTTACCTAGCTAAGATTCTAACTACCTGTCCCTTACCTAGCTAAGATTCTAACTACCTATACCTTACCTAGCTAAGATTCTAACTACCTGTCCCTTACCTAGCTAAGATTCTAACTACCTGTCCCTTACCTAGCTAAGATTCTAACTACCTGTCCCTTACCTAGCTAAGATTCTAACTACCTGTCCCTTACCTAGCTAAGATTCTAACTACCTATAATTTACCTAGCTAAGATTCTAACTACCTATACCTTACCTAGCTAAGATCCTAACTACCTATATCTTACCTAGCTAAGATTCTAACTACCTGTCCCTTACCTAGCTAAGATTCAAACTACCTTCCCTTGCCTAGGTAAGATTCTGAATATCTGTCCCTTACCTATCTCTAGGTTGTAACTACCTGTCCCTGTCCTGTCTTCGATTCTGAATATCTGTCCCTGGCCTGTCTTAGATTCTAAATATATATCTCAGATTCTGAATACCTGTCCCTTACCTATCTCAGATTCTGAATACCTGTCCCTTACCTATCTCAGATTCTAAGTATGTGTCCCTTACCTATCTCAGATTCTAACTACGTGTCCCTAACCTATCTCACAACCCCCATTTCACGTTATACCCCTGTCACACTACGACGTAACGAGCGAACATGAGCCTAACGTGGTCATTTTTCATCATTACATTGATGTACGTTGGGGTACGTTATGATGACGTCAGAATGATGTTAGAATGACGTCGAGCTACGTCACATTACGTCGTGTTACATCGAGTTTTTGGACATGTTCAAAACTTTTGACGTACCTCGAATGTAAGGGTTTACGTTCGCCATACGTTCTGTTCACGTTCAGCGAACGTCAATGATGTTAAACGGACGTTAGTCAAACGCTGCTGACTACGTTCAACTACGTTCCACTATGTTGACCCACATTAAACCGGGTGGAAATGCCCACGGGGCGTAAAGGGAACGTCAGGAGAACCTCAGGAGAACGTACATTCAACGTATGTTCAACGTTTCGCCACCATCTCATGACGTATGCAACGTCACGTAACGTTCTTCTGGCGATGGAATAACATTCATAACGTTCCGTGAGCGTAATGACGTTGACCTCTCTCGTTGAATGATGGTATCACTACGCTTTGCCGATGTTACGCTCTCGTCCACTACGCTGCATCCACGTTCAACTTGTGCAAATTTTCTTACTACGCCAAGAAGTTCAACGTTCTTCACGTTCTCCCTACGTTGACGTCGTTACGTCGTAGTGTGACAGGGCCATTACCAACCCCATGCCACCCGCACCCACCCCACTCACTTTACCAACCCCATGCCACCCCGCCCACCCCACCTCCACCTTATGGCTGTTTTATGTTGTTGCTAGTAAACACACTCATACCCGTAAGGCATGCGTGACTATTATAGTAATAAACAAATAGCAAGATTTAGATGTAATTTTAATTTTTTCGCTGCGGTTTGCGAAGGAGCTCAAACTAGTCAAAGCCCGGATGAAGATCGTCTCACTGGTTCCCTGACCTGCCAGGCAAGCTTTGTCTATTCTAATTCTACTTTGTGATTTAGAGTATGTGTAGGGGGGGGGGGCGTCTTTTATGAGTCACACCACGACGTACAGCCTCAACGCACGCCAACGGAGAGCCAGCGGAAAGGTTGCGTTTCTCCACCGTGTCTTGACGTATGTAACGTATAAAGGCCCGTTTATAGTTGTGACGGCGTTAAACGGCACAACACTGTGCAACACGGCGCAAGCTAACGACGTAAAGGCCCGTTTATAGTTTTGACATCAACTTTACGCCGTTTGGTGCCGGTTGGCGCCGTGTAACGGCGCAAAATGGTGGTGAGTGCTACAAGTGGAACGTGGCCGTGAAAGTCTGAATGCTTTGATGCACACAGTCGCCAATGCTGGAACACCAGTGCCTCGGCACTGACAAAATATGTATTCAGATGAATAAAATATTTACCAAAAAAAACGTTTACCTATTCTCGATGTCGGCGTGACGTTTTACAGCCCTGGCAACTACTTGTGAATGGGTAAAACAAAGCAGTAAAAAATTAGTCCTGCAGCAATGCTATTTCAATGCAGAGCATTTATTTTTTGCAAAATGAATTTAAAAGCTTTCATTGAGTCGATTATCTTGGAGAGGAAGATCTGAAGTATTTAATTTAACCTAATGGTGCTGTCACATTACGACGTTTCTCACCAACGCGCCTCGACGCGTGCCGACGTGTCGCCTTTTTGGACGAAACGTCGGCACGCATCGGGATGCGTAACCGGCGCGTTACGAACACGTTACTGACAGCGACGTTCTGTGCGGCACGCCAGCGCGTCGGCCCGCGTCGATCGTTTTGTGCTTGCACAAAACTTTCGACGCGCGTCAATGTGTTGAATTCGCGTTACGGACGCGTTAGCAGCACGTAGACACACGTTATCAGTACGTTGGCGGCACGCTGGGAGCACATTGATTAACGTTGGGATTTTGTTGCCAAACTGCGAGCGCTCCGTCAACGCGTCGGTAACGTTCCATCGATGTCTGCGTAACGGGTAGTGGGCACGCTATTGGCGTTTCTCCAGCGTTTCTCGATTAACGCACGTGTTGCTGATTAACGCACTGTCGACACGCTGATAACACGCTGGTAACCCGCTAGCGCCTTATCTCGGAACCCGTTAGTGACGCGCTACCGCCATGCCGACAGCGCGCCGATAAGACGCCGATAAGACGCTGATAACCCGCTGGCAGAGCGTTGAGACGCTCCGACAGACGCGGGAGGGAAGTAGGTCACACAGACATTCTTTTGGGGGGGGTTCCGCCGCGCGTCGAAACCCGTTGGCCACGCGCTACTAACACACTACTAACACGCTGCGCTCCGTCGAATTTTCTCCCAAAACGCCGAAAAGTTGGACGTGTCTCAGCACGTTGAAAATATTTTGTGCGTTGGTGGCACGCTGGTAAGAAACGTCGTAATGTGACAGCACCATAAGAGCAATTTTCTTTGAAAGGATTCAAAAGCAGAGATAATAGTGAAAGTTGGGATATTCTGAGTGTCAGTCTGAACTGCCGACATATGGAAGCGCTGACCTTGAAAGTTCAACATAGTTGAACTCTGGTCAACGCTTGCGCCGTGTTGCGCCATCTAATGGCGTCAGGCGTCGACATAAAGTCTAAATGGGAACGTTGGCTTGCGCCGTGTTGTGCAGTCTAACGCCGTCTCGCGCCGTGTTGCGCCATCAAAAGTGTAAACGGGCCTTCAAAGGCGTACTTCTGGCGATCGAATTACGTATATAATGTTCAATGGGCTGTCACACTACGACGTATGTCGTTAGTGTATGCCGACGTATGCGATTTTCCAACACGTCGGCATACGACGTCATAGGTTATGCATAGGTTGGGCATACATCGAATATGCTCGGCATACGGCATCATAGGTCGGCATAGGTCGGCATAGGTCGAGCCGCAAAATAATTTGTGTGCATGTTCAAAATTTTCAACCTATGCCGGCGTATGGCTCATACGTTTCTCATATGCTTGGCGTACGTCAGCGTACGTTATGCACACGTACAGGGTAGGTCGGGATAGGTTGGAACACGTTAGCTGTGCATTCAGCAGTGCAGGCCACATACAGCCAACGGATGCATAACGTACTCCTAACGTACTTTGAACGTATGCCTGCCGTATCTCCAGCGTACTTAACGTACATGCCATACTTCTAGCGATGAAGTAACGTACGTAACCTTGGTCAGCGTACCGTGAGTGTATGCGATAGGTCAGAGATACGTTCTTCATACATTACGTACGTTGTGTGTACGTTGTGTGTACGTTGTGTGTATGCCCATTTTTATCCCCCACCCCTGCAAAGTTTGACGAATGTCGCCGTACTGGCAAATTGTCGTACGTTGGGCACACGCTAACGCCATACGTCGTAGTGTGACAGGGCCTTAAACCGGCGTTCTGCGAGCGTTTTTCGCTGGGAGACACGTTAGCCATAAGACCCTATCACACTGCATAAGCGTATGCCGAGGTATGTGACACACGCTCTCATACGGCGGGAATTTTGAACATGCTAAAAAATACTACTTATGCCAAACGCACCCATAACTTGTCTCAGCATGGGCTGTTAACGAATACTACTTATGCCAAGCATACCCATAACTTGTCCCAGCATACACCAGCTTACACCAGCATACACCAGCATACACCAGCATGCACCAGCGTACACCAACAGATTGGTGTAAAATGACATACATCGGCATACGCTGATGCAATACGGCACAGTGTGACAGGTCCTTTAGTTTCTTGTTGTTATTTTTATCAATGACCTATTTATCAGCCCTATGAATCATCAATTAATGATAATGTTTTTAATTGCGTTGGTTCAAAATGTTGAATCAGTACGGCTATTCTGAGTTCCGCTGGTTCCTCAAGCTCGTCCGTGGCTCGTCCATGGCTCGTCCGTGGCGACCTGCCGTGATCCGGCGTGATCCGGCGTGATCTGTGGCTGGTCTGGGGTCCGCCCCAGATGTTTTAAAATGCCTAAAACATCCGGGGCGGTCCGGGGCATTTTGCATTCCGGGCTCGATCCGGCATGATCCGGGGGTGGTCCGGGTAGTCCGAGGGTGGACCGGGGGTGAACCGGGGCTGGTCCGGGCTGTCCAGGGGTGGTCCGGGGTGGTCCGGGGCTGTTTCGCCCCGGATGAGCCACGTTTCAGCCACGGTTTAACCCGGACCACCCCCCCAGACTTTCCCGGACTACCCCCGGCGTAGCCACGGACCACTCCCGGACTGCCCGGATAAGACCCGGATGCCCCGGATCAGCCCGGATCACCACGGATCACTACGGATCAGCCACGGATCGCCACAGACTGCCCGGTTTACCCCGGATCACTTGTCTGGGACTAGTCCGTGGCTACACCAGGGAGTCCGGGGGTGGTCCGGGGTGGTCCGGGGTGATCCGGCCTCTGGTCCGGGGGCTCATCCGGGAAGGTGTGACTGCGAGGCAAAAAATGACGAAAACAGTGATTTTATCCGGGGCAGTCCGGGGCGGTACGGGACAGTCCGGGCGATTGGTCCGGGGGTGGTCCGGCTCAAAATCCGGGGCTTATCCGGGTAGGTGTGACTGGGGCTTTCGGAAGGACTGAAGCTGTGACCCAGCAGACTGGGTCATAACTTCACCTAAAATTTAAGACCTAAATACACTGGGATTGGTCCCACTGCTTCACTGGTCACAGATGGTCCAGTGTATTATTAACAACCCCACCCCAACAACATAATTCATAAACTCACATAACTAGCTACATTAGAGTTACACTGGAATTTTCCAAACAAACCAACATTTATATACCGCTTGCCTAACTGCAACTGAACATTCAAACTTAGTACAAATTTACCAACTGAATACAGAAGATAACTTCTGCTTACATTCTAAATACTATGTAAATACTCACATTGATCTGACTAATATTGATCTGGTTATATGACACTACTGTACCATATTGTTATGGAACTTTTGGGTTTCAGAATTTCATTGTGTTACATGGTGCAAATTGTCTATTCAACAGGTATTGTACACCTTATTCTATATACCTTTTGTGTAAATAACCCTGAATTGAAAAATGGCTGGAAGACCAGTGCTTCGGCACTGACAAAAGACTTATTCAGTAGAATAAACATATTTACCAAAAAAAAACTAAAAAAAACATATTGGATGATTGGTTGGTTGTTAGAGTTTTACATCCTGGCAACATCTAAGGTCATATCAGGACGGGTACCATATTGTGACAGTGCGCACTCATGGTGACATTATAGTGCTGCCCCACTGGGAAATCAGGCCACCGGCATCATGACCTGATATCCCACTCAGTCACATTAACCGATATCCCATACTAACCGGTCCTTGCCCTATCCTATTAATGCCGAGCGCCAGGCTAGGAAGCTACACGTATCAATTTTTAAGTCATTGGTTTGACTCGGCCAGGGTTCGAATCCGGGGTCTGGAATCCCACGACCTACTATAACGGGGGCCGGACGGTCAATTAATTCGGCCATCGCGTCTGTTCTCCACTACATAAGATCTTGTCTATTGAGTGAGGTGTCACACCACCCATGCAGAGGTCAAGGCCGTATTATCCACAAGGCTGACAAGCCTAAAGCTAGGATTCCTTACACGCGGTATGCGTTATGCGTATGCGAATGCGAATGCGGCAAAAAATCGAAACGCCTTGAAGTCAATGGGCTGCAACCCTTACACGCGGTATGCGAATGCGAATGCGAATGCGAATGCGAATGCGACAACTCGATCGGTCCCTGTAGCGATCGGTCCGGCATGCGGCATGCGACACGGGGGTGCGAATAGAAAAGCATCAGTCGCATTTGTCCATTGATATAAGGCTGGAGGAGGCGACTGATAATTACGGACAGCCGGGACAAGGGTCAGGGAGGGGGGTTGTCAAGGCTGCTGAGTGGAAACATATGGTAGTGGTTGTGGTGGGGGTTCGGGTTGGTAAAAATGCTACCAGAGCCACAAAAATATGAATACTTATCTATAATTTGGTAATTATAAAGGTAGGAACCTCCATGTGCAGTACCAAGAGGTACATGGATATACATGCCATATTAGGCCATATACAGTGCAGTATGGAGTATACTTGTTTATTTTTATTTTTTAAATATAGCCAGTCATGTGCCGTCTGCCGCATGCCGCATACCGTGTAGAAGGAATCTTCCCATTCGCATACCGCATGCCGCATGCTGCATGCCGCATACCGCGTAGAAGGAATCTCAGCTTAAAGAAACAAACTAAATAAAGAAAACTCATAAAAGACGCCCCCTTACAATACTCCAAATCCCAAAGGAGAATAGGCTAAGCTTGCCGGGCGCGTCAGCAAATAGGAGCCCATCAAATTTGTTTAGTTTGGTTTTGAAAGGTCCATCGTAGGAACTGCCCCTGGACAGGAAATGTGCACAATGGATATATAGCTATGTACTGCGGCTTAGTGCTTACCGTACCAAGGTCAGGTTGTCAGCTGTAGTGGGGTGAAAGATTGAAGTACCGTACAGGGGGGGGGCCCAAAATACCTAATGGCCCTGTCACATTATGACGCATCGCGCAAGCGTGTGGCCAACAGCTAAAATCACTTTCAAATGTTGAGATGCGTCAAACTTTTCAGCGCAGGGAGCAAAGTTGGACGTATACATACCATATACGCAACGTAGCAGAACATATGGCCAACATATGGCAAACATGCCTCCCAGGGAAAACGCTTGCAGTACGCTCATGGTACGCTCACAGAACGTTGGTGAACATTATATACATGATTCGATCACCAGAAGTATGCCTTCTAGTTATACATTACATACGTCAAGACACTGTGGAGAAATGCAAAACGTACATTAGACATACATTAGACATACATTAGACATACATTAGACATATGTTAGACATACACTAGACTACATTATCCATACATTGTCAATTCATTGTCAATATGTGGACTGTACATTTTCGCTGGCTCTCCATCCAACTGACATAGGTCAACTTAGTGCTATGTAGTGAACAACGTTTATCTAACATATGTCTAACATACATCGATGTATGCCTAACTTATACATAACATACGCCCAACGTAAAAGCCACACGTTGTCGAATGTCGAAAGTTTTGTGCATGCACAAAACATTTGTGACCCCTTAAAGAGTGATGCTGTATAACGATGAACATTGACATACATTGACATATACCAACGTATGGTTAACAAACGCATAACATTCGAGTAACGCATATCGACGTACACCGATGTATTGGCGCAAAATCACTTACGTCCAGGCCATGGGTTAATATGGCCATGGCTGAGATTAGTGCGAATTCATCACAATGACAATATTAGACTATAACTTCCACGTTGCTAAGATATTCATACAGTTGCACTTGCACCTCGAATGTTTTATAGCTTTTTTCCTTATTAACATGTGAAGTAGAGGTAAATTATTAATCCTACTCATGCAATATCCGTGTTCTCACGGTTCAATGCACACCATGGTTATTATTGATTTAAAGATAATATTAAATAATATATGTGGAGGGTAATTAATGCATTGAATCACAAATCTTATTTATGCGTGTACTGAATTTGTGAAATGCGCCATGTTCAAACTATAATGTGTTTCATTATATACATGTCAGTTACGATATAATTATGAATCTGAATCGTTTAGAAAATGATGTGTTTTCAGCCTTGATATTGCACTTAACTTGAACTATCTTGACACTGACTTTGATGAACGATATTACCCAAGAGGCCTCTGTCGCCGCACAGCATTGCACACGAATGATCACGAACGATATGCAGCTCATTCAGCGTGAGCAGATTCTTACATGTCTGGCCCTGTGCCTCATAGCTACATGATTATTGTAACTTGAACAGATCATTATATTAAATTCTGTCCAAATAATTTATATGTCGCGTTGTCTTGGTGTCTCGTTGGTGAATTGCATACAATAATGTATTCAGAATATTGTGCAATGAATCTAAGTATTGTAGTGCTAATGCTAGGTTTATCTAATGGAGTATATACTCTTGTGTAAAGTCCCGATAAAGAAAAATGCCTAGAGTTTTATAGTGTGCATCGCTAATTCATGCAATGCTTTATTACAACATTCCAATTATAAACATCATCATTATCACTGGAGAAATGTACTATTCACACAAGGACATAGAAAATGTTTGTTTGTTTGTTGTTGTTTAATGTCCTAGCAACATCTAAGGTATGTCTCCTCACAGGTATGATCATCAAATCACTGATATAGTCTAAAGGTAAAATGGCTATTCTCCAGTCTACATGTGCAAAATAAGATCCCCACTATATTTGTAATGCCTCATTTTAACCTACTACTGTCTATATTGTTCTTACCATCGCATCGTCTCATCCATAAATAGTTCATATGCACTATAATTGTTAAGGCCGGAAGAGCAGCGCCTCAGTGCTGAAAAAAAGATGTTATTCAACTGGAATAAAAAATTAATTTTAAAAAGGTAATATCAGGATGGGGGATATAGAAGAATAGGGCTGAGAGTGACATTAGCCCCAACTTCCAACATATGTCAAGCGGGCTCAGTGGCAGAATCGATAGAGCACGGGCCTCGTGTGCGGAAGGTCGGGAGTTTGGTTCCCGAGCGAGTCAAGCCAATGACTTATCAAATTGATACTTGTCGCTTCCTAGCCTGGCGCTCGGCGTTACTACTAGGATATGGCAAGGACTGGATATTCGCTCCAAGAATGCTTGCAATAAGTTATGTAGGTGTGAGGTACTTCCTACATGGACCAATGCCAAAACCAAAACTATCGGAATTACAATCAATTTGCAGACCAAAATCTTACCAAATTTACATTAATCTCAGAAATAGAACACGAATGGAATTTTAACCATTACATATACATATTTAGATATTGATCGTACGGTCTTCACAGTAGATATGTAATGATTTGGTACCAGAAGGGATGGGCAAATGGGTTAGAGCGTCCGTCTCCCGGGTTGGTAGATCGTGCGATCGTAGGGTCGAACCCTGGTCGAGTCAAACCAATGACTTAAAAATTGATATTTGTCGCTTCCTAGCCAGGTGCTCAGCATTATTAGGATAGGGCAAGGACTGGTCTGCTCAGTGTCAAGATAATGTGACTGAGTGGGACATCAGGTCATGGTTTTGGGGGATTGGTCTCCCAGTGGGGCAGCACTATAAAGTTATCATGAGCGCGCACTGTCACAGGTCGGTACCCATCCTTATATGACCATAGATGTTGATAGGACGTAAAACAACAACAAACAAACAATGAATTGGAGATTACATGAATACCTTGCAGAATCACACTCTATTATCACCCGGAATTGTAGGTTTGAAAGCGAGGCTCTCGTGAAAACTGGGTCGAGCCGGTGTTGTTGAGACGTAGCCTTGGATGCCTGACTTTTGAGGTCACGCACACCAGTCGCTCAATATCACGCCTCAGGCTAGTTCCTAAACAATGTAAGTCTGCCGTGGAGAGTGCAAAGAAAATAATTCAGGAAGTGTCAATGAATGTGCTTTTAACATTGGGATATATCCGCATGTATGTAGCATTATGGTGGAACCATTGACACCTGATGTCTGAAATTAGTTTGCATTATTGGTCAGTCAAATTATATATATATATATATATATATATATATAATCACATTTATATGTAATAGGTGTAACAATAATTTACATTAAGGTGATGGTGTTTATATTTATATACACTAATTTACATTAAGGTGATGATGTTTATGCATATATATATATAATATATATATATATATATATAAACGCCGTCACCTTAATGTAAATTATTGCTACATCTATTACATATATATATATAAACATTGTCACCTTAATGTAAATTATTGTTACATCTATTACATATATATAAACACAGTCACCTTAATGTAAATTATTGTTAAATCTATTACATATATATATATAAACACTGTCACCTTAATGTAAATTAGTATTACATCTAGTACATATATATATATATATATATAAACAATGTCACCTTAATGTAAATTATTATTACATATATTACATATAAATTTGTTTCAAATTGTTCCGTGAATGACACTACGGCGGCAATATCAAAGCACCGGAAATGGGGCAGATGGCTGCAGCGCCCAGCTCTGCAGAAAAAATACACACGTACGCGATTCGTTCAATATTAAATAAGAAATACACAAGCAGTGGCGGAATAAATAATAATAATAAAGCAGGCACCGCCAATTATATAATATATAATATGCAAAATATATGTGTATATATATTTATGGCATATAATATATCATGTATTTCATATATAATATATCTACATAATAATATATAATACAAGTATATATACGTTATATAAACTCAAGTAAAAAGTGAGAAAGTAAATTGGTAATATCTAAGTTTAATTCGTATGTTGACCGGGTGCGGTGGCCGAATCGTTAGAGCGCAGGCCTCGCGTGCGGGAGATCGGGGATTCTGTTCCTGATCGAGTCAAACCCAATGACGTATCAAATTGATACTTGTCGCTTCCTAGCCTGGCACTCAGTATTAATTGGATAGGGCAAGGACTGGTTAGCTCAGTGTCAGGATAATGTGACTTAGTGGGTGATCGGGTCATGATGCTGGCGACTTGATTTCCCAGTGGGACAGCACTATAAAGTCACCATGAGTGTGCACTGTCACAAGTCGGTACCCATCCTGATATGACCTCAGATGTTGCCAGGATGTAAAATTCCAACAACCAACCAACTTCTTTAATTATTCACGACTGGCCTAGAAAGTTTGAAACAGATCATGTGACCGCTGAAGTCCTTGAAGCCAGTGTAAAAAAAAACATTTGAATCGTGAATCTGCTCTTTGATGTTTTAACAATGCAATTACTTCCGTGATGCTTCCAGGGCAGGCTTTTTTCCATGTGTGTTTTGGTTTGCTAAGTATGCATGCCAATTCTCTAATTGCCTTAAAATATGTTTGGTGCAGTGCATGTTCTCTCTCTCTTTCTCTCCTTCTCTCTCTTTCTCTCTCTTTCTCTTTCTCTCTTTCTCTCTTTCTTTCTCTCTCCCTCTTTCTCTCTCTCTTTCTCTCTTTTTCTCTCTCTCTTTCTCTCTCTTTCTCTCTCTTTCCCTCTCTCTTTCTCTCTTTCTCTCTCTCTTTCTCGCTCTTTTTCTCTCTCTCTTTCTCTCTCTTTCCCTCTCTCTCGTTCTCCCTCTCTTTCTCTCTCTTTCTCTCTCTCTTTCTCTCTCTCCCTCCCTCTCCCTCTGCTCCCCTCCCCCCTCTCTCTCTCTGGTTGTTTTTGTAGTAATTGATCGTCTTCCTTCTAATTGCCTCTATGAAAATGGGAACATTTTTCCTTGCATTATTAAAACCAATTGAGTCTGAGCTGATTAACTTATCCGTACTGGACCTGCAGACATACCCTGATTGGGATATTGCATTTCTACCATGGCTGGCTATGTAGTTACCGTATTTATTCGATTGGCATATCATAACCCCATTGAATAACCACCACCCTCTGTGAAGGTAGGGGGGGGGGGAACACTCCCTTGGATCATTTCTTGGGAGAATAAATTCTTGAACCAATAATTGCTTTTTTGGGAATAATTTCCTGAAGAAATAAAATCTAAAGTAATACTCACCTGCCTTGAATAATTAATTGTCTGCACTCCATAATTGGTTATTAAGTGGACAATCTCATCTTTTCAACGTATCAGTGACAGGCAACAATTGCATAAATCAGTACTCACCGCTTCCTGTCCAGGAAGTTGTGGGTTCGATCCCCGACTGAGTCAAATCAAAGATTTACACCAACAAAATACACATTTGTCGCTATGTCACATGGCGCAAGGCATTATGAGGATATGACAAGGACTGACTTGTTTAATGTTAGGATAATATGACAGAGTGGGAGCTAGAGTCATGGTGCCGGCAGTATGATATTCCAGGTGGGCAGCACTATAAAATTGCCGTGACTGCGTTCCTGTGGTAATCGACCGTATTGAGCTTAGAACTGCGAAAAAAAAAAAGATATATTTACAGTAAACCCTCTCTAAATCGACAGACCTTGGGACGGACTTTAAATGGTTCATTTAGGGAGGTGGTCGGTTTCCAAATAAAGCGATCGATATATCGAGTGGTCGATCTGTAGCGGTGGTCGGTTAGAGAGGTTTTACTGTATATACAGAATTTTTTTAAAAGACCCATAAATAGTGGATTGAATATTACACTATTCCTATGAAATAGATATCGGAAGGATAAAGGATAAAGGATAATGAGCACACATCAAGCGTAGGCATTTAACACTAGCTATTGAGAGTGGGGATAATAATCCACGTGATATGCCATCAGGAGGGGAAAGGAATGATTGATTGATATACGTTTAAAGTCATATATAAATGCCTTTAAATGCACTAGTATTCTGCCCTTCTTGATAAAAGTCCATTTGGATTTTAGCCTGTGAATTAAAGCTGCATAGTCCGATGAAAACATCAAGTTTTCAAAACCAAAACAATTATCTAGATTTGATTCTACATATCTACCTTAGATACTGGTGTACTTATTAAACATTTACCGGCACATAGAAGGGATGACTGAGTCAATTAATAGAACCTGTTACTGCAGAAGCCTATGGTGATAGAGTTTTGGCAAGCTTGCCAAAATTAATTTAGCATGTTTCCATTTTAAATATCTGAAAAGTTTGCAATTTAAAATAAAAGTTACTCCAAACTAAAATAAGGTAATTATCTCAAAAGTTTGCGATTTAAAATAAAAGTTACTTCAAACTAAAATAAGGTAGATTATAATGAACAACCTAATATGTTTATCTCAGAAAATGAAAGAAACTCAAAACCATCGGACTATGCAACTTTAACATCAGCGCAAAGTGTGTTGAAAGAGTACACGAGTGATACCACAGGTCTTTGGGGACTAGCAGACGTGTGTGGGGAGCAGGAGAGGGTGGGTGGGGGTGGGAGAGGGTGGGTTGGAGTAGAGAGGGTGGGTGGGTTAGAGAGGGTGGTTGGAGTAGAGAGTGTGGTTGGGAGTAGAGAGGGTGGGTGGGGGCAGAGAGGGTGGGTTGGAGTAGAGATGTGGTTAGAGAGAGAGGTGGGTGGGGGGAGGAGGGTGGGGTATGGAAGAGAGTGTGGTTGGAGTGAGAGGGTGGGTGGGGGCAGAGAGGGTGGGTGGGGGTAGAGAGGGTGGGTGGGGGTAGAGAGGGTGGGTGGGTGTAGAGAGGGTGGGTGGGAGTAGAGAGGGTGGGTGGGGGTAGAGAGGGTGGGTTGGTGTAGAGAGGGTGGGTTGGAGTAGAGAGGGTGGGTGGGGGTAGAGAGGGTGGGTGGGGGCAGAGAGAGGGGTGGGTTGAGTAGAGAGTGTGGTTGGGAGTAGAGAGGGTGGGTGGGGCAGAGAGGGTGGATGGGGGGTAGAGAGGGTGGGTGGGAGTAGGAGAGGGTGGATGGGTTGTAGAAGAGGGTGGTGGGGGTAGGTAGGGTGGGTGGGAGTAGAGAGGGTGGGTGGGGGTAGAGAGGGTGGGTGGGTGTAGAGAGGGTGGGTGGGGGTAGGTAGGGTGGGTGGGGGTAAGAGAGAGAGGGTGGGTGTGATAGAGAGGGTGGATTGGGGGTAGAGAGGGTGGGTGGGTGGTAGAGAAGGGGGTGGGGTAGAGAGGGTGGGTGGAGTAGAGAGGTGGGGGGGGACACTGTAGAGAGGGTGGGTGGGGGTAGAGAGGGTGGGTGGGGGTAGAGAGGGTGGATGGGGGTAGAGAGGGTGGGTGGGGGTAGAGAGGGTGGGTGGGGGTAGAGAGGGTGGGTGGGTGTAGAGAGGGTGGGTGGGGGTAGAGAGGGTGGGTGGGGGTAGAGAGGGTGGGTGGGTGTAGAGAGGGTGGGTTGGAGTAGAGAGTGTGGGTGGGGGTAGAGAGGGCGGGTGGGGGCAGAGAGCCTTGGGGCAGAGAGGGTGGGTCGGGGTAGAGAGGGTGG
>CM059192.1:66810335-66867596 GCA_030323885.1 Branchipolynoe longqiensis | reverse complement strand
TTTTCAAGAATAGCAGAATAAGGCAGAAGGTTCATTGTTTAATGAGCGCGTCAGTATCCAAGGGAGCGTGTCAGTATCCAAGGAGCATGTGTAAGAGTTTTCAAGAGTAGCAGGATAAGGCAGAAGGTTCATTGTTTAATGAGCGCGTCAATATCCAAGGAGCATGTGTAAGAGTTTTCAAGAGTAGCAGGATAAGGCAGAAGGTTCATTGTTTAATGAGTGCGTCAGTATCCAAGGAGCATGTGTAAGAGTTTTCAAGAGTAGCAGGATAAGGCAGAAGGTTCATTGTTTAATGAGTGCGTCAGTATCCAATGAGCATGTGTAAGAGTTTTCAAGAGTAGCAGGATAAGGCAGAAGGTTCATTGTTTAATGAGCGCGTCAGTATCCAAGGAGCATGTGTTACAGTTTTCAAGAGTAGCAGAATAAGGCAGAAGTATCAAGCTGTGTTCAGTGTTTAATGAGCACGTCAGTATTCAAGGAGCATGTGTAAGAGTAAATCTAGCTCAGTGGTTTGAGTATCGAAATGTGCTGCGTTCATCGGGTTATACAGTTTTAACAAATTTCCATGAAGACGACTAGACACATTTATTCAGCATTCCTAATACTGGACTTGACGCAGCAAGCGGATGCAATGACCTTCTACATTGTCTCTAAATATATATATATATATATATATATTTTACCTCGGTAAACAGCCTCAGGCTAGCCTCAGGCTAGGGAGAGGTAAGCACGTCCGGTACCAGCAATTAGCATATACAACTCACGACTGGATAACGTGTCGTTGGGTTGCTCCGGCAAAATTAGTCTACATACAAGCAAATACGCAGTAAGTATAATAAAAACTGTGGTTAGCTTAATTATGATGCATTAGAGCATCAATATGGAAAGTTTAGACTTTCGTTGGTCCAATTTGGACGAGTTATTTGGTTATAAACAACCAAGGATAGAACACTCGAGTGGGTTTCGCGAAGGAACCAAACCGGTCATTAGCGGTTATGTCAACACCCGGGTCACCGTGTGACTATGGGTAGAGATGTGGGTTTCGCCCTATCTCATGTGGAAATTCTCTCGTACTCTAATAGAGAGTAATGTTGGAGATGCTCCTGGGTTTCTTTTATAGACTCCCCTAGACAAAACTTTTTCAGGCGTTTCTCCGAGTTTCGTAGCATTTTCTCCAACTTGTTGACGTAGTAGTCACAGGTGGGAGAAGTGTGCGGAACAGAGGGATGGGCGGGCCGATACACTGGTCCCGACCCCGCGTAAGGTTTGGGCTTGACCCACAACCCACGCACAAATTTAGCTTATTACGCCTGTGTTATAACGGTATAAACACGTTCTCTAACACCAATAGATGTCCAAATGAGTTTGAAACAACCATATTGTGACATATATATATACCGGGACTGACCAAAAATGTTTGTTTCAGCTCCCGATGGCCACGAAGCGGAGTAAGCGCGGTGCAGCAGCAGCCGAGGGGCGTGTTCCGAGTGGAGTGGACGAGGAGTACGACTCCTCACCCGTGTTGTCGGCAGGGCCGTCGACACAGCCCCGGGCGCATATCCTCTCCGACCCGGACGAGGACGCAGTGCCTGATGTGCCTGCGCCTCCAGATTGGGAGGCTCGCTTTGCAAGATTGGAAAGCCACATCTTGACTGCCAAATCGCCTGTGTCTCGGAAGCGGCGTAGGCCGAGTGTCCAAGAGGATTCATTTGAGGATTTCTTGGACACAGACTCGGCGGTGGAGCTTAAGGCTCCTCCTCCTCCTTCTCCTAAACGGAGGAAGAAGAAGAAACAGGTGATTTCTTCGGGTGATGAATTCACCAAGGAGCGGGCAGAGTCTGGTTTGCGCAAAAAGCGGAAGACTAAGTCCAAAAAGAAGAAGAGGAAGAGGAAATATTCTTCTTCTGAGTCGTCCACTGAGTCTACTTCTACGGAATCAGACTCAGACACCGTATATGAAGGGGTCTATGCGGACATTGGCACTAAAGTGGCTAAGAAGGTGGAGAAGCCAAAGGCTAAGCGGGTTAAAACCACTACGCTTATGCGCGAGACCGTGAATGGTCATTTTCGCACGTTCAAACCGGCGGAGGTTATCTCCAAGTTAGGAGATGAGTTAACAGGCATAAAGGGTGTTCCCAACTCCATCATTAAAGAGATGGATCGGGATGTCAATATGACGGATGACCGTAAGAAGTTTGAGGATGTGTTGCACACAGTGCATAAGGCAGTGTTGGCTACCCTAACAGCTATTGTTCCTGTGGCTAATAGGATGCAGAGTGAAAATAAGTTCTCGTCTTTGGCTAAGACAATGGACAAAGGCATTGCAGTACTAGCGGCGGCAGGTAATTACCTGTCGTTTCGAAGATATGAAAATGTCTTCAAGTCAGTTTGCACAGATGCTGGCAAAGAAGTGGCTCGCTCTAAGAAGGTTACCGATAATGAGGGGAAGGAGTTTACGCTTTATCTTGCTCCAGAGCCGATTAAAGGGAAACCTTTAGATAACACCAAGATGTTTGGCGGTCAACTACAATACCTCTATAAAGAGGTAGAGACTGCAGCCAAGAGTGGCAAAAACATGGATGGCAAGAAGAAACAGGAAGCTCCTCGTTTCAAAAAGTCACGAGGGGATTTTCGTCCACGACGGTTCACCAGAGGAACCAGACCGAGTTCAAACTTCGGTCAAGGGTTTCGGGGCCGGGGCGCTCGCCCAGGCTGGACCGACAACACCGCACGGCCAATAGGTCGAGGGTTCAACTCGTCGAGACCTTTCCCCAGGGGCGGGTCCAAGTAGAGGTCCAAACACAAACTTTACAAGTCCCTGCAGCCTCTAAAAACACACAAACTGTAAGCAACTTTGTGGCTGGTAATATTAGTAATCATATTTCTGAGTGGCACAAAATTACTAGTGACCAAGAAATTATAGAAATAGTTAGGGGTGTTCAAATTCCTTTTACACAAATTCCTGTACAAAGTATAATACCTTTTCCATATAACATTCAACCAGTTGAACGAGACGCACTAACTAAACAGGTACATAAATTCTTTGAGAAAGGAATTATACAAAAAGTGACACACTGTTCAGGACAGTTTATTTCAAACATTTTCTCGAGACCGAAGCCTAATGGTGATGTTCGAATGATCCTGGATTTAACAATCCTTAATAAAAGGGTGGAATATCGACATTTTAAAATGTTCTCTCTAGATACGGCACGAGATCTGATTACACCAGATGCGTGGATGGCTAGTGTTGATTTACAGGATGCATATTATACGCTTCCCATAATGGAACAATACCGAAAATTTCTTCGATTTATTTGGGATAACCAACTCTATGAGTTTACCTGCATGCCGAATGGCTTAGCTTGTGCGCCACGTTTATTTACTAAATTGCTTAAACCTGTTTTCTCGGTAATGGCGAGGAAGGGTCACATAATGTTTCCATACATAGATGATTCTTTTATTATAGCATCAACACAAATTGGTTGTGTGAATGCAGTTTTGGATTTATGTGCATTACTCACTAAATTGGGGTTTTATGTACATCAACAAAAGTCAGTGTTTAAACCAACAAAACAACTCAAATGTTTAGGGTTTATTCTGGATACACAGTCCCTTACAGTGTCGATAACAGAACAAAAACTAATTAAGTTTATGACTACAGCGACTCAGCTTATTAAGTTATCAAAGCCAAAAATTAGACAGGTTGCTGTTCTTATTGGCATAATGACCTCATATGCACCTGCTGTGTTATATGGGAAGGCCCATATTAAGTCGCTAGAAATAGATAAAAATTTAGCGTTAACACGAACTAAAGGCAATTTTGAGCGAAAGATGTTTATTTCGCAAGAAGGGTTACAGGATATTGGATGGTGGATGCAACATATAGCAAGTTCACCAAATCCAATCCGCATGGCGGAACCTAATACAGTAATTACTACTGATGCTTCGTTAGAAGGTTGGGGAGCTCATCGAGATGGGGTCACAACAGGAGGTAGATGGCTTGATGATGAAAAATCAGACTATATTAATGCACTAGAATTGCGTGCTATTTATCTGGGCTTACGTAGTTTAGTAAAGATAAATAAATCACAGGTTAGAATACTAACTGATAATACTACTGCCATGGCATATATTCGTAACATGGGTGGAACCAAATCAAAGTCTTGCAATCAGTTATCTAAACTGATTTGGAACTGGGCACAGGCTCAACAAGTCTGGCTGACTGTAGCGCATATTCCAGGGTCACAAAATACACTTGCAGATTATAAAAGTAGAAATTTCCATGACCATTTAGAGTGGTCTCTCTCTACACATTTGTTTAACTTCGTTTGTGAAAAATGGGGTACACCTGAAGTTGACTTATTTGCATCACGAAATAATAACAAGTTACCCTGTTATGTTTCTTGGCATCCTGAACCGGATGCTTGGAAAGTAGATGCGTTTGCTATTACTTGGGAAAATAATTATTTTTATATTTTCCCACCATTTAGCATTATCAGCCGAGTAGTGAGAAAAATCGGCTTGGAAGGGACACATGCGATACTGGTGGTGCCCGATTGGGACACGCAACCTTGGCTGCCAGCAGTTTCACAACTGGCAAAAGATCGTATACGATTCCCAAGAAAACTCGGGAATCTGACGCACCACGGACCGCTAGTGGTTCACGGCGACGTGTCAACGACGCCCCTATTGGCATTCCTTTTCTAAGGAAGCAGCTACAGCAATTTGGATTGGACAGAATTACTGAGGATAGGATAGTATCGGATGCCTGGAGGCCAGGAACTGTCAAAATGTATACAACCTATTTAAAGAAATGGGGTGTACATTGTTTGTTAATGAAAGTTAAGCCAACAAATCCAAAGATTTCACAAGTAGCTCGGTTTCTTCGTTCTCTAGAGGATGAAGGACTTTCCTTTGGATCGATTAATGCGGCGAGGTGTGCGTTATCAATTATATTACCTAGAATTGATGGCGAAACAGTTGGAAAACATTATGTTATTTGTTATTTACTTCGTTCAATTTATCAAAGGAATCCTCCAAAACCAAAGTATAGTCGGTTTTGGGATGTTTCTATAGTATTTAAGTTGTTTCAGGCTTGGCCTCACAACTCGTGGTTAGATATAAAACAGTTAGGTTTTAAGGTCGCGGTCCTGTTATTGTTAGTAACCGGACACAGAGGACAGACGATTGTTGCTTTATCCTTAACTGGATTAGAAATAGACAAGCAACAAGCTACGTTTGATTTAGAAAAATTGCTTAAATCGAACACGTTAGGTGACCCTTTATCAACGGTTCACTTAGACTGTTTTCCGAATGATCGGAAATTATGTGTTGTGTCGGCCATACGGGCTTATATATACAAGACAAAGGATTTACGTGCATCACAACAACTATTAGTGAGCTTTATAAAGCCACATAAGGCGATTTCACGAGACACACTTGCCAGATGGACAATTACGGTGTTGAAATTGGCTGGAGTGGATACGAGTAAATACTCTTCCCACTCAACTAGAGGAGCCATGGTCTCCAAGGCACGGGTGCTTGGTATTTCTGTGAAAAGAATACTAGCGCATGCAGGCTGGAAGACGGCTAAGTCGTTTGCAAAACATTATAATAAACGACTAGAAAAGCCTACCGGCGTTGCAAAGCGTCTTCTCGCCAACTAACAAGAATAGGTGAGAACAAAAATTTAGAATGTTATAATAATAAGAAAGAATGATATTAAGGATAAAAATGAATTATGTAAAGGTCTCCCTAGCCTGAGGCTAGCCTGAGGCTGTTTACCGAGGTAAAATAGTATAGTTATACGAGTCTTACCTTGGTACAGATGATGGATAACTGTTGTTTTACCGAGGTATAAGCCTCGGATAGATGTGGGCTAGGGCCCTCCCGCCACACCCTGCCACATCTATTCCGTTGGTGTACCTTTTCGGTAAAGTAATAGTATCCATTGTTTGAAAGTCATTTTTATCCTCAATAAGTAGGTTAAGATTGCTGGTACCGGACGTGCTTACCTCTCCCTAGCCCACATCTATCCGAGGCTTATACCTCGGTAAAACAACAGTTATCCATCATCTGTACCAAG
Source organism: Branchipolynoe longqiensis (assembly GCA_030323885.1). NCBI lineage: Eukaryota > Metazoa > Annelida > Polychaeta > Phyllodocida > Polynoidae > Branchipolynoe > Branchipolynoe longqiensis. The sequence goes on along the minus strand of CM059192.1, from coordinate 66,861,511 downwards.
GTAAGACTCGTATAACTATACATATATATATATATATATATATATATGGTCCTTTACCTGTATACTAAATCATTGGAGAAGATGGCTGTGTATATATATATATATATATATATATATATATATATTTGTGATGGGTGTATTTATGCTGGCCATAACGGTTAAGTCTAATGACTTGTTTTCGCCACTAGACAGTAATAGTCTTGTGACTCCCCTTCTTTTTATCACCTTCGGTTGTTGTGTAGCTATCTACTGCATGCAACTCCCCCTCCTTCTCTGTTAGGGCACTTTCCGTGTTTATTGATTTAAAGGTTTAGAGCCGATATGTATCACATTCACAGTATTTGTCATAATTAAGCGATGGTGCTAAAAATAGATTGCACAACTGCGCATACGCTGTGAGCATGTTGACAATCGGACAAATATAAATGTAGAAGATAGAGGACAAGTACAATAACGACATTTGAGTATTGCCTATTTAATAATATGCGTATAAAGAGGTTTACACTGCATATTTAAGTTAATCACTAGATTTATATGAATGAATTAAATGTGATGAGTTTCATGAAGTGAATATAGAGAAAAGAATAGTGATGACAAATCTGCTATGTAGGCCAGTCTGGCGCAGCGATTCCAGTTTGTTCACTAAGAAGATACCTGTTTGATATGATACCCGCTTCATTTCGACAAACCAGACGGAATGGCCGAATGAGTTGAGCATCCATCTCCTGCTTTGGTAGATCGTGGGATTCGAACCCACGGGTTAGAACCCTGGTCGATTCAAGCCAATGACTTAAAAATGTATACTTGTCGATTCCTAGCCAGGTGCTTGACATTATTAGGCTAGGGCAAGGACTGGTTGGCTCAGTGTCAGGATAATGTGACTGAGTGGGATATCAGGTCATGGTGCTGGTGGCCTGGTCTCCCAGTGGAACAGCACTATAACATCACCATGAGTGTGCACTGTCACAAGAGGGTACCCATCCTAATATGATCTTAGATGTTGCCAGGATGTAAAACTCCAGCAACCAACCAACTACCTTGAACTTGTTGAAAACGGTCCTGTACCTGTGTCCTAAATCATTAAAGAAGATGACTAATCCTCCCTCTCCACCCCCACAGTAAGTACCGAGTCGGGCCCCAGGCTAACTTCGCCTCAGACATGCGCTATCTCCGTGGCTTCCTGCCACTCCAGGATCTCATAGAGCGCGCCATAATTCGTCTGCAGGCCGGTGAGGGCGCCACCGTGCCCAATATCACGCTGCAGCAGATGCCGTACCCCTGCTACGAGAAGGATAAGTGAGTATAGGGCCATTATTATCAGCCTCTGTTGACACCGATATTATCTGTATCCATTGCCATAGTTAGGATTTTTTGTTTGGGGGGGGGTCACAGATAAATTCTTGGAACGGACGAGTTTCGACGTTTTGAGGCAGTAGGCGGGGGGGGGGGGGGGGGGCTATGGATATGCCCCTCCCCCCACTCCCGTGACATTTTATTTTGAAATCTACAGGTTCTGACAAAAGATACACATATGAATCAAATTCATTTGCAAAAAAAGAACTAAGATGGCCGGAAGACTAGTGCCTCGGCGATGAAAAGACTCTGTTCAGATGAATAAAAATGTTTACCGATAAAAAAGAGGAAAAGAAACTCCATTTGCAGACATTTCCTACTTGGGGGCAAACCAAACGTGTCCAGGCCGCTCCAATGTGCTGAACTGCATAACGTGGACGCTTATGGGCGACTTTGATAAATAATATTGATATAATCTGTTGTATTATATATATACCACGAAAATGTTGATAATTGTTAAGGACCCGTTAGTAGAATCACCTCTTTTTTAGCAACAACAAAAAACCCAGACGACTTCCGGTCTAGAGCAGATGACACTGTGCATTTTTTGTGTATTTTGTTTTTATTGAAGATTTATACTGCCTACCATGGATAAGTCTCAATAGTCTTGTTTTCACCATTAGATAGTTGGTCGATACCAACCCAACAGATTTTTAACCTCCCACATCACATGATAGACATGGTATGAGAGCAACTGGCCTTTGATTACGCTGTAAGTTATACATAGCGGTGTAAATCCAAATTGGTAGAGTTGATGGCATGGGGAATCGAACCAGTTGGCAATGCTCACTTGCTGATCGATCGTTGCTATGTTCTTGTACAGCTTCCAGCACTTCGTCAGCCGCTACTATTTCCCCATCGCCATGACGATCGCATGGCTGTTCGCCATGGCAACGAGCATCCAATTGCTCATGAAGGACAAGGAGACTGGGATGGACCAGGTAAGTGACACACCATCTTAACATGTGTAACATGTAACATGTACGCAGCATACACTACATACACAGCATACCATACATACACTGCATACAATACATACACAGCAACCAATACATACACAGGATACAATACATACACAGCACACAATACATACACATCACCTAATACATACACAGCACATAATACATACACTGCATACAATACATACACTGGACATAATACATACACAGCACACAATACATACACATCACATAATTTTACATACACAGCACATAATACATACACAGAATACAATACATACACAGCACATAATACATACACAGAATACAATACATACACAGCACATAATACATACACAGCATACAATACATACACAGCACATAATACATACACAGAATACAATACATACACAGCACACAATACATACACAACACATAATACATACACAGCACATAATACATACACAACACATAATACATACACAGCATACAATACATACATGGCACACAATACATACACATCACATACTACATACACAGCATACAATACATACACAGCACATACTACATACACAGCATACAATACATACACAACACATAATACATACACATCATACAATACATACACATCATACAATACATACACAGCACATACTACATACACAGCATACCATACATACACAACACATAATACATACACAGCACATACTACATACACAGCATACAATACATACACATCACATAATAGATACACAACATACAATACATACACAACACATAATACATACACATCATACAATACATACACAGCACATAATACATACACAACATACAATACATACACATCATACAATACATACACAGCACATAATACATACACAGCACATAATACATACACAGCACATAATACATATACAGCATAAAATACATACACAGCACATAATACATATACAGCATACAATACATACACAACACATAATACATACACAGCACATAATACATACACAGCACATACTACATACACAGCATACACTACATACACAGCACATAATACATACACAGCATACAATACATACACATCACATAATACATACACAACATACAATACATGCACATCATACAATACATACACAGCATACAATACATACACAGCACATAATACATACACAGCATACAATACATACACAGCATACAATACATACACAGCACATAGTACATACACAGCACATAATACATACACAGCACATAATACATACACAGCATACAATACATACACATCACATAATACATACACAGCACATAATACATACACAGCATACAATACATACACTGCATACAATACATACACAGCACATAATACATACACAGCATACAATACATACACTGCATACAATACATACACAGCACATAATACATACACAGCATACAATACATACACATCACATACTACATACACAGCACATAATACATTCACATCATACAATACATACACATCACATAATACATACACAGCACATAATACATACACAGCATACAATACATACACAGCATACAATACATACACAGCATACACTACATACACAGCATACAATACATACGCATCACATAATACATACACATCATACAATACATACACATCATACAATACATACACACCATACAATACATACACATCATACAATACATACACAGCATACAATACATACACAGCACATAATACATACACAGCACATACTACATACACAGCACATACTACATACACAGCATACAGTACATACACAGCACATAATACATACACATCATACAATACATACACAACACATAATACATACACAGCATACAATACATACACAGCACATAAAACATACACATCACATAATACATACACAGCATGCAATACATACACAACACAAAATACATACACATCATACAATACATACACAGCACATAATACATACACAGCATACAATGCATACACAGCATACAATACATACACACCACATAATACTTACACAGCATACAATACATACACATCACATAATACATACACAACATACAATACATACACTGCATACAATACATACACAGGACATAATACATACACAGCATACACTACATAAACAGCACATAATACATACCCAGCATACAATACATACACAGCATACAATACATGCACATCACATAATACATACACACCATACAATACATACACAACACATAATACATACACAGCATACACTACATACACAGCACATAATACATACACAGCATACAATACATACACAGCATACAATACATACACATCACATAATACTTACACAGCATACAATACATACACTGCATACAATACATACACAGCACATAATACATACACAGCATATAATACATACACATCAGATAATACATACACAGCACATAATACATACCCAGCATACAATACATACACATCATACAATACATACACAGGACTTGATACATACACAGCAAATAATACATACACATCATACACTACATACACAGCACATAATACATACACAGCACATAATACATACACAGCATACAATACATACACAACACATAATACATACACAGCATACAATACATACACAGCACATAAAACATGCACATCACATAATACATACACAGCATGCAATACATACACAACACATAATACATACACATCATACAATACATACACAGCACATAATACATACACATCATACAATGCATACACAGCATACAATACATACACACCACATAATACTTACACAGCATACAATACATACACATCACATACTCCATACACAACATACAATACATACACTGCATACAATACATACACAGGACATAATACATACACAGCATACACTACATAAACAGCATACACTACATAAACAGCACATAATACATACCCAGCATACAATACATACACAGCATACAATACATACACATCACATAATACATACACACCATACAATACATACACAACACATAATACATACACAGCATACACTACATACACAGCACATAATACATACACAGCATACAATACATACACAGCATACAATACATACACATCACATAATACTTACACAGCATACAATACATACACTGCATACAATACATACACAGCACATAATACATACACAGCATACAATACATACACATCAGATAATACATACACAGCACATAATACATACCCAGCATACAATACATACACATCATACAATACATACACAGGACTTGATACATACACAGCACATAATACATACACAGCATACACTACATACACAGCACATAATACATACACAGCACATAATACATACACAGCATACAATACATACACAGCACATAATAATACATATAATGCATAGACAATATAAGGTGGCTGATTTTATATATATACAACACCATGTAGTACTTAATTGTAGACGTAACAAATTCTGATGATGAATGAGTAACATTGGCTAAGAAAACAACCCACAAAATCTACCAATTGTTATGAATTGTCTGTAATGTTTTAATGAATGTACAATCTCCCCCCCCCCCCAAAAAAAAACCCACACTCTCCGCGGCCCAGACGCTGAAGGCGATGGGTCTGCGCGGGGGCACGACGTGGCTGTCCTGGTTCATTCCCTGCTTCGTGATGGGGCTGGTGGTGGCGGCCATCATCACCCTGCTGCTGTGGGCGGCCAGTCTGCTGAGACACTCGGACGTGACCGTCGTCTACGTCTTCATGGTCCTCTTCTCACTCTCTACCCTCATGCTCAGGTGAGTCGTCTCCTCTCTGCTTCGCTGCCTCTCCCTCCTATCCTCCTTTCTCTCCCTCCCCTCCTCTCTCTCCTCGCTTTTCTCTTTCTCCTCTCTACCCTCTGATTCTTCCTCCTCTCCTCCTGTTCCTCCTATTCCTCCTATTCCTCCTATTCCTCGTCCTCCGGTTCCTCTTCCTCTGACTCCTCCCCTTCCCCCTCCCCTTCTCCCTCCCCTCCCACCCTCCACCCTCCCCCTCCCCCTCCCCCTCCTCCCTTCCCTCCCTGCCCGTCCCCCTCCTCCCTTCCCTCCCTCCCCTTCCCTACTCCCTCCCCTTCCCTACTCCCTCCCCTTCCCTACTCCCTCCCCTTCCCTACTCCTCCCCTTTCCCTACACCCTCCCCTCCTCCCTTCCCTCCCTCCTCCCTTCCCTCCCTCCCTCCCTCCCTCCCTCCCTCCCTCTCCCTTCCCTCCCTCCCCTCCTCCTTCCCTCCCTCCCTCCTCCCTTCCCCCTCCCTCCTCCTCTCCTTCCTCTCCTCTCCTCTCCTCTCCCTCCTCTCCTCTCCTCTCCTCTCCTCTCCTCTCCTCTCCTCTCCTCTCCTCTCCTCTCCTCTCCTCTCCTCTCTCCTCTCCTCTCCTCTCCTCTCCTCTCCTCTCCTCTCCTCTCCTCTACTCTACTCCTACTCTACTCTACTCTACTCTACTCTACTCTACTCTACTCTACTCTACTCTACTCTACTCTACTCTACTCTACTCTACTCTACTCTCCTCTCCTCTCCTCTGTCGTAGTAAGACTTTTCATGAAGTACAAACTTGAAGTGCAGCATCTGTATAAACATACATGCTCACATATAACCTATTTGTGGAACCCAGCATTATCGCTGCATTTTGTTACTTCATTAATTCCCATATCCTATTAAATAACATACAGTAATATTCATCTTCGCTGGCAATTGTCAATGCTATCATGACATAGCACAAGAGTCATATCATGATCAAATTAAGCCAAGACAGTTTCTACATTGACAAAAAAAGAAATATCTGTACGCCATCATAGAGTTCGCTGAAAGCATGCACAACTGTCACCATTACAACCAGTTGCATCAACTAATTGGTCCCATCCAGTTAGGGAGTGGGACGTAGCTCAGGTGGCAGTGTCCACCTCTGAAGGTGTGGGTCATGCGATCGATCCTGCTCAGTGAACCCATTTGCAGTTTGGGCTATTTTCCGTTCCAACCGGTGGTCCTCAACTCATTCATCCAGGGCTGTGGTATGGGCCGTCCTGTCTGTGGGAAAGTGCATATAAACGACTCCTTGCTGATTATCGGAAGGAGTAACCTATATGGCGGCAGCATCGGGTTTCCTCCAAAGAAATATGTCAGAATGACCATATGTTTGACATCCAATAGCCGATGGTAAAAATCAATGCGCTCTAGAGGTGTCATTAAATATAACAAATTTTCCAGCTGGTTAGAGCCCATATTGCGCATGCGCCTTGACCTACTTTTCCCATTATATCGGCAGCTTCCTGGTGACCTCATTCTTCCACCGCGCGACCCTGGCGGCCCTGGCCGGGCTGCTCATCTACCTGTGCTCCTACCTGCCCTACGTGATTGCCCTGTCCGTATACACCAGCCTGCCCTTCATGCCCAAGATCATCATTGTAAGTACCGGACTCGATGCGGTCGTAGCCGAATGGGTGGAACGCGGGCCTCTTGTGCGGAACGTCGGGAGTTCGCTTTCTGGTCGAGTTAAACCAATGACTTATACAATTGATACTTGTCGCTTCCTAGCCTGCCACTCGGCATTATTAGGATAGGGCATGGACTGGTTGGCTCAGTGTCAGGATAATGTGACTGAGTGGGATATCGGGTCATCGTGCCAGTGGCCTGATTTCCCAGTGGAGCAGCACTGTAAAGTCAACATGAGTGTGCACTGTCACAAGTTGGAACCTGTCCTGATATGACCTTGGATGTTGGCAGGACGTAAAACTCCAGCAACCACCGAACCAGTCATAAGTACCGGAAGTGGGGGTGGCCGAGTCGGTAGTCGGTTAGTTAGTTAGTGGTGATTGCTTAACGCCGCTGTGTCGGCAGCAAAGGCCATAATCACGGTGAGAAGTGTTCAAATCCTTTCCTGTCATGTTATTATCAGACCCTCACTTTCACAGAGAATGTAAAAGCACACAATCAACCATATGTGTAGAGAGATACTTTTGAAGCCAAAAGCCCACAATTGCAACAACAAAAATATGTTAGAACCCCCCCCCCCACCCCCCCTTTCTCTCTCTCTCTCTCCTCTCAATGTCAGCGGCACACATTCCCTGTTCCAGTCGCTGTCCTCCACGTGCGCGTTCGCCTACACGGGTGAGATGATCGCTGACCTGGAGCAGCGGCGACTTGGCGCCCACTGGCAGAACCTGAACTTTGCGTACCACGATGATGGCCGCTTCACACTGGCCTGGACCGGCTACATGATGCTGATAGATGGTGCCATCTATGGCATCTTAGCCTGGTACATCTCCCACGTCAACCCAGGTGAGCGCATCCCGCTATCAACCAGGGCCCGTATGCAGGAGTCAGTGTTAGCGTGGCAAAACGGTGTTTGGCGGGAATCCCCCGGGTAGCGGCGAAAAGTGGTATGCACGAGTCGGTGATAGGCCTAACACCAAAAGCTTAACCGGTGTTACGTTACCCCTGAAAAATTGCAGGTTTACAGGCGGTGCTAGGTACCAAATCTATTCAATGCTATCATATTTAACAGAATTAAATACGCAATAAGTGAAATTTGATCAACGGCGCCGATATTAATATTTTCAAACCGACGAATGCAAGCAACCGCTGCCGCCGCCAGTATGGAAAGCGACGTCGATGCGGCGGCGGCGGCGATTTGTTTACTTTACATTCGTCGATTCGAAAATATAAATATTAATATCACCACTGATCCGGCGGCAGCATTATTATTGCTTTGAATTTAGGGTTAATTTCATGAAATTTCACTTATTGCGTATGTAATTCTGTTAAATATGATAGTATTTAATATATTTAAGCCTAATATATGGCTACAGACGCAGAGGGATTTCCCAAATCTATAAATAAATTCACGTTTAGCCATAATGAAAGTGTTACGCGCTCCTGCATTCCACTTGACACAGTTCCCGAGCTCGGTGATAGCTATATGGTGATACGTGGTAACACCAAAAGCCGCTACCACCGACTCCTGCATACAGGCCCTGACTGGATGATCAAATTAGTTGGGCGTCCATCTCCCATTTTTGGTTGATCGTGTGATTTGAACCTTGGTCGAGTCAACACGTCAAACCAATGACCTAAAAATTGATTTTTTTGTCGATTTGTAGCCTGGCGCTTGGCATTATTAGGATAGGGAAAGGACTGGTTGGCTCAGTTTCAGGATAATGTGACTGAGTTGGGATATCGGGTCATGGTGCCGGTGGTCTGATTTCCCAGTGGGGCAGCACTATAAAGTCGCCATGAGTTTGCACTGTCATGAGTCGGTAGCCGTCCTGATGACCTTAGATGTTGCCAGGACGTAAAACTCCAACAACCAACCAGCATCCGGCTGTAACCCGCTGGCTGGGTTCCCCTGCCGTAGGTCATGGGGTCATTGCTTGGACCCCAACAGGAAATCAACCCAATGCCTTACACTTTAAAATAGACCCTTGACATTCTCCCTAACTAGACTTAACACTTGATGCTTTTGATGAAACTTGATGCTTTTACTAGTTTTATCGGACTGTTTAGCATTAACTAAGCGGGACACCACCAACAGGGCTCACCATTGTTGCTGCTGTAGATAAAAATAGCCAGCCACAGCCTTGATACTTCACTCTCAGTCTCGTCTACTGGTGTTGCTGGAAACCAGGTCACACATGTCTTAAATTGGATATGCAGGATCAAGTTTAGGGTAAAATAGGTAGTTTTTGAAAATGTGCTACTTTCATCAGACTATGGAGCATTAACTAAGCGATATGCCACCAATACCATTTGTTGCTGCTCCAGGTCAATATGGCCAGCCGCAGCCCTGATACTTCCTTCTGAGTTCCATATACTGGCGCTGGTGGAAACCAGGTCACACATGTCTTAAATTGGATATGTATGATCAAATCTAGGATAAAATAGTTTGTTTTTGAAAATTTGCTGCTTTCTTTTGACAATGCAGTGTTAACTAAGCGAAACACCACCAATACCATCTGTCATTTCTGTAGGTAAATACGGCCAGCCGCAGCCCTGGTACTTCCCTCTGAGTCCCGTCTACTGGGGTTGCCGGAAACCAGTTCAAAGGTCACCGGAATGCTACGCCATCTCAGCCCTCGGCCACAAAGCCAGCAATGGGAAGAAGAAGATGGCCGAGCCAGACAGAGGTAGGATAACTTGACTGAGTGGGATTTTGGTCATGGTGCCCAGAACCACGGTATCCTAGGCGGGCAGCACTATAAAGTACTAGCTAAAATAAGGCAGAGCAATACAAGTTTCTATGGGTACGTCAGTGATTGATTTAAGGAAAACTATAACCCGCAGAGTATCTTGCGCTTGTCTTTTTCTGAGATAAATATATTATTAGGTTGATCGTTATAATCTACCTTACTTTAGTTTGAAATTACTTTTATTTTAAATGGCTAACTTTTTGGATATTTTCAATGTAAACATTCATTATTAATTTTGGCAAGCACACCAAAACTCGGACACCATAGTAACAGGTTGTATTAAATTGCCTCAGTATTCCCTTCTATGTTTAATATGTGCATCAGTATCTAAATATCTATGTTAGATATGTAGACTCAAATCTAGATAATTGATTTGTTTTGAAAATGTAATGTTTCATCGGACAATGCAGCTTTAAATAACATGCTATCCTGATATGATGACCTCAGACGGCGCTAGGGTATAACACCCCAATAACTCAATCAAATAAGCAGAGTAAATAATATATAAACATCAGTGGACTTCTTCAAAAGCCGAGAGACATTTGACTAAGGCAGATGACATTCAGTGGAAACGCTTGCTTTTCCTTCCTCCTCCAGGATCAGGTGAAGAGGACACGATGGGACTTCCGGTGGGCATCTCTCTGCAGAGTCTCACCAAGCGGTACAGGCGATCAAAGCGCCCCGCAGTGGACAGTCTGACCGTCGATTTCTACCAAGGTCAGATAACTGCCTTCCTGGGACACAATGGCGCCGGAAAGACAACAACACTGTGAGTCCATTTGGTGATTTGTTTGTTGGGAGTTTTCCGTCCTGGCAACATCTAAGGTCATATCAGGATGGGTACCGAGTTGTGACAGTGCACACTCATGGCGACTTTATACTGCTGCCCCACTGGGAGGCCAGGCCGCCAGCACCATGACCTGATATCCCACTCAGGCATATTATCCTGACACTGAGCCAACTAGTCCTCACCCTATCCTAATAATGTCGAGCACCAGGCTAGGAAGCGACATGTATCAATTTTGAAGTCATTAGTTTAACTCGACCAGTGTTCAAACCCGTTGTAGCATTTTCTATGTATAGTGTAGACCATACTATATTTCATGCATAGTCAAAGATGTAATAAATGTATGCATGGTCTAGAATGCATGGACTTAACATTGCAAATGTATGCTGTAGAATGTACTGTCTTACACTGTCTGTACATAGTCCAGAACGCGTTGACTTACCCAGATTATGAATACTGCAGTCTGTACTGACCTGGCCCTCACACTGTCACACTGTCACACTGACCTCTCTAACCTGTCACCTGCACCACTCCTCTGCAGCAACATGCTGTCGGGGGTGTTCCCGCCCACTTCCGGTACAGCGTACGTTTCCGGTTATGACGTCACGGCACAGAACACCCACCTGACGACGAGGCTGGGCTTCTGCCCTCAGCGTGACGTGCTCTTCGAACACATGACCCTTCTCGAACACCTCGAGTTCTTCGCCAAGATCAAGGGCAAGGACATGTCCTCTATGGAGGTCAAGCTTGAAGTCACCAGGTCTGTACATGCTATATATTATTATAAGGCTGTGTATCCACAGACAGTTCCCTTGTGGTGCTTGTGACCTTGTGACGCGCCACACACAATGATCATGTCCATTCTCTATGTTCCCGGTCACAAGGCACAGGGAACAAGGGAACACACCACAAGGGAACACGCCACAAGGGAACACGCCACAAGGGAACAGTCTATGGATGTACGGCCTAAGATGTCAATTGGCCTGTATCTTTACCATGTTTACTTACAAGTTCCCAATTTCAATGTGCAAGTTGCACTTGTAACGTCTTCATTGCACTTGTGACGTCTAGTTGCATTTAGGATGACAGATCTTCCTATATGATGTAAGATTTGTCACTTGTGACATCAAATCTTCATATGTGATGTGCGTCGTGTCACTTGTGATGTCATAGTTGCATGCGTGTCATCATAATTGCACTTGTGATATCACAGTTGCAGTTGTGACATCATAGCTTCAGTTGCGATCTCATAGTTGCACTGGTGACATCATGGTCACACTTCTGACGTGAAGGCTGCACTCGTGACGTCAAATCTTCATGCGATTCTTTTGTCATGCGATGTACTTTTTGTCACTTGTGACGTCATAGTTGCTCTTGAATGCAAATTGCCCATAATTGGCCCCTGTGAAGTTATACAATATTTGACACTTGAATGCAAATTGCCCATAATTGGCTGCTGTGAAATTATACAATATTTGACACTTGAATGCAAATTGCCCATAATTGGCCGCTGTGAAGTTATACAATATTTGACACTTGAATGCAAAGTGCCCATAATTGCCTGCTGTGAAGTTATACAATATTTGTCACTTGAATGCAAATTGCCCATAATGGCCCACTGTGAAGTTAACACCTGTTTTGTCGCGCTGTGCCCCAGGATGCTGTCCAAGATCGGGCTTGTTGTGGAGGCGGCTACCCGTGTGTCACAGCTTTCAGGCGGCCAGAGGCGGCGCCTGTCTGTCGGACTCGCCTTCATCGGGGGGTCCAAGGTGGTCGTCCTGGACGAGCCGACTGCTGGGGTCGACCCAGCTGCACGCCGCCAGATCTGGGACCTCATTTTGGATCACCGCCAAGGTCAGTGGTCATGGAGGCGGGGTGGTGGGGGGGGATCGTAGAACCTGGGCAAGGTCAGTGGTGAAACATGGGCAAGGTCAGTGGTGGAATATGGGCAAGGTCAGTGGTGCAACCTTGGCAAGGTCAGTGGTGGAACATGGGCAAGGTCAATGGTGGAACATGGGCAAGGTCAGTGGTGGAACATGGGTGAGGTCAGTGGTGGAACATGCGCAAGGTCAGTTGTGGAACATGGGCAAGGTCAGTGGTGGAAAATGGGCAAGGTCAGTGGTGGAACATGGTGGAACATGGGTGAAGTCAGTGGTGGAACATGGGCAAGGTCAGTGGGGGGACATAGGCAAGGTCAGTGGTGAGGTCACTGGTGGGACATGGGCAAGGTCAGTGGTGGAACATGGGCAATGTCAGGGGGGGGGGACATGGGCAAGGTCAGTGGGGGACATGGGCAAGGTCAGTGGGGGACATGGGCAAGGTCAGTGGTTGGACATGGGCAAGGTCAGTGGTAGGACATGGTCAGTGGTAGGACAGGCGATCAAAGCGCCCCGCAGTGGACGGTCTGACCATCGATTTCTACCAAGGTCAGATAACCGCCTTCCTGGGACACAATGGCGCCGGAAAGACGACAACACTGTGAGTCCATTTGGTGCTTTGTTTGTTGGGCGTTTTCCCAATTTCAAGATGGCAAGATGGGACATGGGCAAGGTGAGTGGTGGAACATGGGCAAGGCCAGTGGTGGAACATGGGCAAGGCCAGTGGTGGAACATGGGCAAGGTGAGTGGTGGGACATGGGCGAGGTGAGTGGTGGGACATGGGCAAGGTGAGTGGTGGGACATGGGCAAGGCCAGTGGTGGAACATGGGCAAGGCCAGTGGTGGAACATGGGCAAGGCCAGTGGTGGAACATGGGCAATGTGAGTGGTGGGACATGGGTGAGGTGAGTGGTGGGACATGGGCGAGGTGAGTGGTCAGACATGGGCGAGGTGAGTGGTCGGACAAGGGCGAGGTGAGTGGTGGGACATGGGTAAGGTGAGTGGTGGTACATGAGTGAGGTGAGTGGTGGAACATGGGTGAGGTGAGTGGTGGAACATGGGTGAGGTGAGTGGTGGGACATGGGCGGGCTGAGTGGTGGGACATGGGCGAGGTGAGTGGTGGGACATGGGCGATGTGAGTGGTGGGACATGGGTGAGATGAGTGTTGGGACATGGGCGAGGTGAGTGGTGGGACATGGTTAGGTGAGTGGTGGGACATGGGTGAGGTGAGTGGTGGGACATGGGCGAGGTGAGTGGTGGGACATGGGCGAGGTGAGTGGTGGGACATGGGTGAGGTGAGTGGTGGGACATGGGTGAGGTGAGTGGTGGGACATGGGTGAGATGAGTGTTGGGACGTACAATGACAACAAACAAACAAACAAACTGTGCCTCAGTCCTGAGGTCTTGGTCCGCCTCACCTACAATGATAGTAACGGTCATGCTTCCAACAATCGGCAGGTCGCACCATCGTGATGAGTACCCACCACCTGGATGAAGCCGAGATCATCAGCGATCGCATCGTCATTCTCCATCAGGTAAGGTCACGTGGTTTGTCCCTCTATCAGTCTCCGTACGTGGCCTGGAAAGCCTTGAAAAGTCTTGAACTTCATTTGCCCCATTTCATGGCCTTGAAAAGTCTTGAATTTTACCTATTTTGGGTAATTACTCTGGAAAAGCGTTGAATGCCATTAAACTGTCCCCAATGATCTTAATTAGTCAAAAATCGCCTTTCGCCATTGTTTTTTCCCCCCTGAAATCCAAATGATAATAGTCTCGAATTCATATAACAAAACTGCCTTGGAAAGCCTTGAATTAGGCTTGAATTCCATATCTTCACATGTGTACGGATCCTGCTGTAATCAGTTATGTTGCTAGGACGTAAAACAAACAAAACTAATCAATTAAGCCTCTTCCTTTGTCTGTATTGTGTTCTTCCCGCTTTCACTATGCCTTGCAAGATACTTTTGGCCAGACCTGATGAACGGCCATACCGCTGCACTTTTAGTCTCTTTTAGTCTTAAGCTAGTGACATCTATCGGCAGAATCTGGAACCACTCTATTCGGGGACATGATTTCACATGCTATATCTCCGTAAAGAATGCATGGAAAAATAATAAAATGCCTGACTAGATTCAGTTAAATTGATACCTGTCACTTCCTAACCTAGCGCTCAGCATTAATAGGATACGGCAAGGACTGGTTAGCTCAGTGTCAGGATAATGTGACTGAGTGGGATATTGGGTCATGGTGCTGGCGGCCTGATTTCCCAGTCGGGCAGCACTATAAAGTCACCATGAGTGTGCACTGTCACAAGTCGGTACCCATCCTGATATGACCTAATAGGCCTGTCACACTACGACGTAGTGAGCTAACATGAGCTGACGTAGGTGAATTTTGGTCATTACGTTGAGGTACGGCGGGTTACGTCATGCTTACCTTAGGCAGACATCGAGTTAGGTCGAAATACATCAAGTTACGTCCAGTTACGGCAGCGGGCGTCAATCAGTCCAAAACTTTTGACGTAGCTCGACATGATGCAGTTGCGTTGGAATGATGTTACACTCACATTACGCCGACGCTAGGCATGCGATAGAGCTGCGTCTGCTACGTCATGTCAATGTTGCCTTATGTCAGAGTGACACACATGTGGGAGGAATGTGCGGCCCACACTAAGACAGCGTGGGGTTAACGTATGTCAATGTAGGTCAAACGTGTCTGTGATGCATGCCTAACGTAGCTCAGGCCTTTCGCAAATGTGTCCTGACGTAGTTGACGTTATTGACGTTGTCGAAAGTGTCATGAACGTGTTGTGAACGTGTTGCCTTCGAGTATATAAAGATGTACAATGTCCTCACGCTGGTCACGCTGGACTCATGTCAGCTGGACGCTATTCTCTCGGTGGGGCGACGTCGACTCACGTCGGGAAAAACGGTCGAGTCGGACATAGCAAGGTTAGGTCTGATGTGACCACGTCAGTCCGACGCTAAGCCACCGCTAATGTCACGCTAGGCTGGCGTGACATGCGCTGCAGTTTCCCTAGCCTCACGTTGACACAATTAATAATTCCTTTGTCCTCAGTTGTTGAACTACGTTATCACTATGCTATACCGACATTATGGTCACGTCAACTACGTGGCATTGACATCCAACTTGGCCCTGTATTTGCATATTATGCCGAGAATTTCGATGCGTAAAATTTATTTTCACGTTGTCCCTACGCTGGCGCGCTACGTCGTAGTGTGATAGGGCCATTAGATGTTACCAGGATGTAAACCTCCACCAACCAACCAACCCTCTGTGATTAACATTTTCAGGGTAGCCTGGTGTGCAGCGGGTCTCCCATGAAACTGAAAGCAGAATACGGCAGCGGCTACAACCTCACCATCGCCAAAGTCCAGCCGGGATCGACAGGACCCAACCAGCACCAGCAGTTCAGCACTGAGGCCGTACTAGCCTTGGCCAGGCGCCACGTCCCCGGCGCGCGCCTAGCGGAGGAAATTGGAACCGAGGTGACGCTGGTGCTGCCGACGTCAAAGGGACACACCGGTAACTTCCAGGAGCTGTTCGAGCAGCTCGAGGCACACCGCGCCGAGCTGGGCATCCACAAGTATGGCGTGTCCGGCTCGACCCTGGAGGAGGTGAGCGAACTTACCAGCTTGGTTAAATTGACCTTGGTGGTTGAATTTCAACTTTTCTTTTTTTTCTGTCCTTTACTAGAATTTTTTTTAATTTGATAGTGAGATTTTGCCACCTGTGTGAAAGTGATTTTAGATTAGAGTGTTTGAGCTGTATGCTCTACATGTGGCCAATATGTTCTGTTTAGATTAGATTAGAGTGTTTGAGCTGTATGCTCAGGCCAAGTCGGAGACTCCACCACCAGGACCCTCTCTACATGTGGTCAGGATGTTCTGTTTAGATTAGATTATAGTGTTTGAGCTGTTTGCTCAGGCCAAGTCGGAGACTCCACCATCACGACCCTCTCTACATGTGGTCAAGATGTTGTGATTATATTTATCTCAGAAAAAAATCCGAAATTCAAAACCATCGGACTATGCAACTTTAACCTTGAGTTAATGTCTCTGGTCTTGGCATTTATTTTGTCCTTGGTCTGATTTTGGCTTTAACTTTGGCTTTAACTTTGACTTTGGCAATAGCTTTGACCATGTATTTGAAAATGGCTTTGAGCATGTTCTGATCTGTGATTTAACCATAGCTTTGATCTTGGCTTTGACCTTGAAATGTGATTTTGAATTGGCCTTGCCTTTGATCTTAGCTTTGACCTTAGCTTTGACCTTAGCTTTGACCTTAGCTTTGACCTTAGCTTTGACACTGCCTTCGATCTTGGCCATCTCTCAATCACCATCTCTCATTCAACTGAGTGAAAGATCCATGTCAGCTGACTTATATAATTGATACTTGTCACTTCCTAGCCTGCCGCACAGCATTCATATGATACGGCAAGGACTGGTTAACTCAGTGTCAGGATAATGTGACCGAGTGGGATATCACATCATAGAGACAGTGGCCTGGTCTCCCAGTGGGGCAGCATTATAAAGTCGCTATGAGCGCGCACTACCACAAGTCGGTACCCATCCTGATACGACCTTAAATGTTGCCAGGACGTAATATTCCAACAACCATCCAAGTTAACGCTAACTGATGCTCATGAATCTCATCGCCCCACCTCTCACTCTCTTTTACCACCAGGTCTTCCTGAAGCTGACGACTCTGGCTGAGCGCGGCGAGCAGCTGGACCCGGAGCGTCTGCGCGATTGCTCGTTGCCGCGGGGAGAACCCACGGCGGCGGAATGTGACAGCGGCCGCGGGTCGCTGCGGTCCGGTCTCACCGGCCTCACCGAGCCCCGAGGCTCCGAGTCCGTCCCCAACTACTCCCTCACCAAGGACCAGGGGCTCCTGGCAGACCGTGACAGTGGTGAGCGGCTCGTATTTAAGATAAATACAATAATGGGATCCCCCCCACTCCCCTTCCCCCCCCTTTTTTGTGTGTGTGGGGGTGGGGGGTGGGGGTCGGGGGGGGGGGTGAGCCGCAGATATATAGGATAAATACTTCCTTCCCCTCCCCTTGTTCCCCACCCCCCGTTTTCCCTTTTTTTTGGGGGGGGGGGGAGACTAATAGTAATACTTGCAAGCACTGCCTCTAATACTGTAGGCATTGATGCTTTAAAAAACTTAATTTTTAACTGAAAAATAATTTGGACACATTAATCCACGGACAATTTCAATTGTGGACAATTAGCCTTCCTCATTTCCTTAAAGTTGCATAGTCCGATTTAAAAAAAATAGTTTCTGGCATTTTCTGAGATAAATATATTAGACTGATCATTATAATCTACCTTACTCTATGTTATAGCCTGTCCTGATATGACCTTAGATGTTGCCAGGACGTAAAATTCCAACAACCAACCTCCTGTGCTCTTGGCGCCTCCCTTCCTTTACCGCCTTCCTGATATGACCTTAGATGTTGCCAGGATGTAAAACCCCCAAAACCAATCCTTTGCAGCCATTCCCAGCGTCTACCTCAACATGGACGCCGCCCTGGGGCGCCTGCGTAGCGGCCAGCGTCACCTGACCGGCGCGCGTCTCAAGCTGCGCCAGCTGCGGGCGCTGCTGACGAAGCGCCTGCACCACAACCGACGCGATCTGCGCGCCTACATGGCGCACGTCGTCATGCCGTGCGTGTTCATCGTGTTCGCCATGGCCTGCACTTACATAAAGCCGGTTCCCGGTGATCTGCCTGCCCTGCCGCTCACCCCCGCCCTGTACAACCCGCAGAACATGTTCTTCCGGTCAGTATAGCACAGCACAGCACGCCGGTGTTGCGGTTTCCCAGGGACACCAGTTTGCGAGGGACAAATCGCTTCTGCACATGCGTCAAAATCGAACAGCATCGTCACTAACCTTATAAATTTAATATAATGTTTTTGGTAAAGATGTTTTCTATATGTGTACCAAACGATTTGTTTCTAGATGGTGTAATTTGAGAGATATTTGACTTATTCTGTATTTTGTGTATGAACATTGCTCACGGCCATTGACAATGCCTTGAGTTTGATGGTACGCGCAGTGCAAAACGTTAGTTTTATTCAAAATTAATAGAATTCAAGATCCCGAACCTTATAAATTTAATATAGTCTTTATGGTAAAGATGTTTTCTATATGTGTACCAAGCGATTTGTTTCTAGATGGTGTAATTTGGGAGATATTTGACTTCTTCTGTATGAAGATTTGCTCACGGCCGTTAACAATGCATTTGAATGGAAGTGTCCCTGGCAAACTGGTGTCCCTCGGAATCCGCATCACCGGGCGTCGTTCAAGTTGTCCCTGGCATAGTCCAATGCTTTTTTTAAAAGTCTGCCATTAAAATGGCTTTTTTAAATAAATATTTTTTTAAATAAATATTTTTTTAATATATATTTTTGTAAATCTTTTTTTAAATAAATCTTTTTTTAAATAAATATTTTAAAATAAATATTGTTTAAATAAATATTGTTTTAATAAATATTTTTTAATTTATATTTTTTAATAATATTTTTTAAATAAGTATTTTTTAAATAAATAATTTTTTAAATACATATTTTTTAAATAAATGTTTTATGTTGATTGCTATTATCTGCCTTATATGATGACCATAGATGTTGCCAGGATGTAAAACGCAAACAAATAAACAAACAAACGCAAAATCGCCTAATAGGTCAGCCCAGACTACTACATGCATTAAGATTAGATATACAGTAAAACCTGTCTAAATCGACCGACCATGGGACCAACTTTAAATGGTTCATTTATGGAGGTGGTCGGTTTAGGGAACTTTTTAATTGTTACAATGGGCTTGTATGGGTGATCGTTTGGGATCGATATAGGGGAATGGTCGATCTGTAGAGGTGGTCGGTTAGAGAGGTTTTACTGTATAATCTTACAATATACAAACCTAGTATTGGTGAATTACTGATCTCCCAAGCTGAGTAGAATTTAAAGTTGTATCCAATGACGTCACGCCTCTTCTGCTGCTCAATTAGATACATGGATAAGACGAACGCAAATGCTGAGACGCTCGGGTCCCGGTTGGTGGCAACGATGCTCACGCCACCTGGTGTGAGCACCACGTGCATGAATGACTCGGATATAAAGTAAGTGGCGCCACCTGGCGAATCTATTCACATACTAAACCCCTAATGTTGTTACTTGACGGAGTCCATGGGTACAAATGTCCTCTTGCATAGATTAGAACATATATGTATGCATGTATAACAATTCTCACTCTCGTTTCGCCATTTCGTTAAAGCTGCATAGTCCGATGAAGCATCAAATTTTCAAAACCAAAACAAGTATCTCAATATGATTCTACATATCTAACTTAAATACTAGTGCACTTGTTAAACATTTGTCACCCCCATAGAAGGGAATACTGAGGCAATTTAATAGAACCTATTACTGCGGAAACCTATGGTGTCAGAGTTTTGGCAAGCTTGCCAAAACTATTTTTGCTTGTTTGCATTTCAAATATCTCAAAAGTTAGCTATTTAAAATAAAAGTTACTTCAAGTGAAAGTAGGGTAGCTTATAACGATCACCCTAATATGTTTATCTCAGAAAATGACAAACTCAAAACCTATCGGACTATACAACTTTAAGTATTGTAGTAGTCCGTAATAAGTCCCGCTAGCACATGGTGGCGGCAGTGACTACACTAATAATCCCTGTTTGCTAAGAAGTAGCAACAGGTGGCATCGGGTTAGAAGGAACAGTCCCTAAGGTGGACTGTTCCAAGCGTTGCTAGTGGCCACCCTCTGAAGGAGGTTAGACGCTACCCGGCTGTGCAGTGACAGGGCACTTCTTTACTCTTCTGGCCTGTGCCCGATTAAATCCAGAGATACGAAGCTTACTCGGTGTTTCTCCATTCTTCCGCTGCTACAGAATAGGATGTGGTCCATCACACTGCAAACAATACAAATGGTGGCGGTTCACTGACAAGAACAGATAAAGACTCGCAGGTCGACTATATATCAGCTTCAGTCAGCCGGACATGGTGGCCGAATAGGTAGAGCGCAGGCTACCTGTGCGGAAGATGGGGAGTTTGAATCCAAACCGAGTCAAAACAATGACTTATAAGTACTGGTTAGCGCAGTATCAGGATAATGTGACTGGGTTATCGGGTCATGGTACTGACAGCCTGGTCTCCCAGTGGGGCAGCAGAATAAAGTCACTACGAATGCACACTGTCACAAGTCGGTACCCGTCCTGACATGACCTTAGATGTTGCTAGGATGTAAAACAACAAACAAACAAACAAAGCAGCTAGTCAGTTTCATAAGGAAATGAACACGCAAAGCCATGATCAAACTAAGTAGGATCTTTGAGGTTCAGTTTTATGTAATAAGGAACAACCAGGGAAGTGGGCAATCGGCAATTGACAATCCCAGTCATGAAATGTGTTGCATTGGTGACACCCTTAGATATTGCCAGGACGTAATACTCCAACAATCAACCACACCAATTCTGATATGACCTTAGATGTTGCTAGGACGTAAAACTCTAACAAACTACAAACGCTTCCCATTGCCCCCCCCCCCCCCGCCCCCCCTAGGAACTTGTGCACCGTCAGTCCCCGGCCCTTCTCCGCCCGCCCGGCCTCCCGACCGGCCGGCCCGGCCCGACCGGCGCCGGCGTGCGAGTGCCGGGGGAGCGGCCAGGTGTGCCCGGTCGGTGCGGCGGGGGCCGCCCTCCCCCAGGCCGTCACCGCCACGGGCGCCACGCTGTACAACATCACGGAGTCCGAGTTCGACACGGACGACTACCTCCTCAGGACCTTCAGTGAAAACCAGAAATTCAGGTGGGCTTTATTTGTAGGTTTTTGTTTCTATTTGTCTTTTTGATACAGTAAAACCTCTCTAAATCAACCGACCTCGGGACCGACTTTAAGTGGTCCATTTAGGCAGGTGATCGGTTTACGGAGTTGGAATATCATTGCAATGTTATAGACTACATCACGGTTCCGACTGCGCATGCACTGAAAACCGCGTTGGGAGCAAAGCAAAGGCGTACGGCCATTGAGTTTGCCAATACGCGCAGTGAAAAACGTCAGTTTTATTCAAAATTAATAGAAATCCAAAACCCTAACCATATTATTTTAATATAATCTTTTTGGTAAACCTGTTTTCTATATGTGTTCCATGCGGTTTGTGGCTTGGTCGTGTGGTTTTATCAATATTTTACTTTTTCTGTATGGAGATTGCTCACTGCCATTGACAATGCATTGAGTACGGCGTACGGCCATTGAGTTTGCCGATAGATGGCAATTTGGCACAAAAATGGATGGAAGGATGCAATATAATAATATAATAAATATGATTAAGACACAACTCTCCATAATTAAGCATTTTGAGCTAAGAAACATACAATTTCAGTCACTTTACAGGCTGATGTTTACATCACCATTGATTAGCCAGAAGTAATTCTTGTTCTAAATATTAAAATGTCAAATGTGTCAACAAAAACTTGTTTCAAAGAAATATATAACTAATATCTGATTAACCCTACTCATTTTCTATTTCTACATATGTCATTAACCATAGGGTATAAATAAAAACATGAATAAAATAAGTAAAACTGACTCTGGCTATGGCTCTAACACTAGTCTGAATGCCTACATTTTTCTAAATCTAAATGCACATGGCATAAGATGTCCTGATTATAGTGATGTAAATGCAATGCTGGATAAAAGATTAATATCTTAATTTATTATATATATATTTTTAGTTGGTATTCTACGTTTCAAACAAGAGCTGAGATGAGCTGAAACTAGCACATTTCATAGCTGTACCCAGTGTACTACTATGTGCCATGTGCTTCTGGGGGGGGGTGGGTTGCTCTGACACATCCCACAATGCACCGCGCCGCTGGAACCGTGATGTAGTCTATTGTTGGGACCCAAATAAAGCGATCGATAGAGGGGAGTGGTCGATGTGTGGAGGTGGTCGGTTAGAGAGGTTTCACTGTATATCTCTCACAAGTCGGTGCCTGTCCTGATATTGCCTTAGATGTGCCAGAACGTAAAACTCCAACAACAAACAAAACAAAAACAAGCAAGTGAGACGCGTGCTTATTTCGCTTTGTAACTTACAAGGTGTGGCGGACACTTATATCGCCCTCACCATCCTGTGTTCCAACAACCGAACAACTAACCAACCAATCATTTTGATATGTTTATATGTATACGTTGATTTGGTTGTCAAATAGCGTTGAATTGGTTGTTAAACCACCATTGGATTGCTAAGCAATTACCATTGACTTAGTTCTCAAATTGCCGTTGGTTTACTTGCTAATTTAGTAAATAACATTGATTTAGTTGTCAAATTACCATTAGTTTGCTTGTCAATTACCATTGATTTAGTTGTCAAATTAACATTAGTTTGCTTGTCAATTACCATCGATTTAGTTGTCAAATTACCATTAGTTTGCTTGTCAATTACCATCGATTTAGTTGTCAAATTACCATTAGTTTGCTTGTCAGTTACCATTGATTTAAATTTGTTGTAAACTTGCTATTGGTTTGCTTGGTAATTGCCATTCGATTGGACATACTGGCGAGCCAGTGTCTGCTTCCTGTGCGAGAAGATGAAAGGGTTCGATTCCCGGCAGTGTCACTCAAGCCTTTAAGAACAAATTAGTTTTCTCCGGTGTTACCCCCCCCCCCCCAGTTTGTCCAGTTTTTTACTACTCTTTGAGACTTTAAAACTCCAGGCCCATCCATTCCCTTATGAATGAAACCATCCAATTGGCTGTGTTGCTTAGATACGGCGGCTGGGACATCGAGAACGAGGCTGCGGGGAGCAGGGTGACGGTGTGGTACAACACGAAGGGGTACCATGCCATGCCCGCCTACTACAATGCGCTCAACAACATGGTGCTGCGCGCAAACATGCCGCGCAACCCGAAGTCGGGCCAGTACGGCATCACCGTCTACAACCACCCGCTCAATGCCACCAAGGGGCAGCTCAGTCGGTTCACTCTGTGAGTAGATGGATGGGCCATCATCTGGGGCATTATTAGTCTGTTTTATTGCCACCAGAGGGCAGCTCAGTGGGTTCACGCTGTGAGTACATGGATTGTTCATCATCTAGGGCATTATTACTAATATTAGTTTATTGTATTGCCACCAGAGGGGAGCTCAGCCAGTTCATGCTGTGAGTACATGCCTTGTCCATCATCTGGGATTTTAATTAGTCAGCTCAGTAGGTTCACGCTGTGAGTACATGGCTTGTCCATCATCTAGTACATTAATTAGTCAGCTCAGTCGGTTCATGCTGTGAGTAAATGGCTTGTCCATAATCTAGGACATTAATTAGTCAGCTCCGTCAGTTCACCCTATGAGTACATTGCTTGTCCGTCATCTAGGACATTAATTAGTCAGCTCAGTCGGTTCCTGCTGTGATTACATGGCTTGTCCATCATCTAGGACATTAATTAGTCAGCTCCGTTGGTTCATGCTGTGAGTACATGTCTTGTCCATCATCTAGTACATTATTTAGTCAGCTCCGTCACTTCACGCTGTGAGTACATGGCTTGTCCATCAGCTGGGACATTATTAGTCTATTTTATTGACACCAGGGGGTCAGCTCAGTCAGTTCATGCTGTGAGTACATGACTTGTCCATCATCTAGGACATTATTACTAATATTCGTCTATTTTATTGCCACCAGGGGACAGCTCAGTCGGTTCAAGATGTGAGTACATGGCTTGTCCATCATCTAGGACATTAATTAGTTAGCTCAGTCAGTTCATGCTTGAGTACATGGCTTGTACATCATCTAGGACATTAATTAGTCAGCTCTGTCAGTTCACGCTGTGAGTACATGGCTTGTCCATCATCTAGGCTATTAGTTAGTCAGCTCCGTCGGTTCACGCTGTGAGTACATGGCTTGTCTATCATCTAGGACATTAATTAGTCAGCTCCGTCAGTTCACGCTGTGAGTGCATGGCTTGTCTATCATCTGGGACATTAATTAGTCAGCTCCGTCAGTTCATGCTGTGAGTACATGGCTTGTCCATCATCTAGGACATTAATTAGTCAGCTCCGTCAGTTCATGTTGTGAGTACATGGCTTGTCCATCATCTAGGACATTAATTAGTCAGCTCCATCGGTTAACGCTGTGAGTACATGGCTTGTCCATCATCTAGGACATTAATTAGTCAGCTCTGTCGGTTAATGCTGTGAGTACATGGCTTGTTCATCTAGGACATTAATTAGTCAGCTCAGTCGGTTCATGCTGTGAGTACATGGATTGTCCATCATCTAGGACATTATTTAGTCAGCTCCGTCAGTTCACGCTGTGAGTACATGGCTTGTCCATCATCTAGGACATTAATTAGTCAGCTCTGTCGGTTAATGCTGTGAGTACATGGCTTGTTCATCATCTAGGACATTATTTAGTCAGCTCAGTCGGTTCATGCCGTGAGTACATGGATTGTCCATCATCTAGGACATTATTTAGTCAGCTCCGTCAGTTCACGCTGTGAGTACATGGCTTGTCCATCATCTAGGACATTAATTAGTCAGCTCTGTCGGTTAATGGTGTGAGTACATGGCTTGTTCATCATCTAGGACATTAATTAGTCAGCTCAGTCGGTTCATGCTGTGAGTACATGGATTGTCCATCATCTAGTATATTAATTAGTCAGCTCAGTCGATTCATTCTGTGAGTACATGGATTGTCTATCATCTAGGATATTAATTAGTCAGCTCCGTCAGTTCACGCTGTGAGTTCATGGCTTGTCTATCATCTGGGACATTGTTTGTCTGTTCTATTGCCACCAGGGGGTAGCTCAGTTGGTTCATGCTGGGAGTACTGATTAGCTCAGTGTCAGGATAATGTGACTGAGCAGGATATCAGGTCATGGTGCTGGCGACTGGGTATCCCAGTGGGGTAGCACTATAAAGTCACCAGGAGTCTGCACTGTCACAAGTTGATACCCGTCCTGATATGACCTTAGATGTCACCAGGACGTAAAACTCCCTGCAACCAACAAAACAAAAACAAACAAATGTGATGAGGTGTTATTTCGCCTTACAGCCTACAAGGCGTGGCAGACACTGGTATCGCCCTGACCATCCTGTGTGCCTACTGCTTCGTGCCGGCTGGCTACGTCATCTACCTCATCCACGAACGCACCAAGCAGGAGAAGCTGCTGCAGGCCATCTGCGGTGTCGGTTCTATGCTCTACTGGACGAGTGCCCTGCTCTGGGACCTGGTGAGTAATGCCTCAATTAGCTTGTGTAACCTGCAGCCCGCTACAGGGCCGTCTAAAATCGTCAACATTTTCATCGCCGCACAAAGAGTACTACTACTTTTCCAGACCGTCCTCTCTCCATCTGTCCTTCCCCCTCCCCCCTCCCTCAAAGTTGTACGCGTCAACATTTTACCTTTTTCTCCTGGTGTTTTTTAAGCTGGTATTGACATTTTATTAAACGATCAATGTTTTATTTGACTGACAATCCGCCCACTCTGTACTGTTGTATGCCTCCTATGAGAGTGGAAATGTTGACAAATTTGGATGACCCCTAAACCTTACTTGGGTACGGCTACTAGCGGGGTTCTCGCTACTCAAACTTCAAAGCCGAAAAAAGGACACAAACACCGCAGTGTCGTTTGGTTCAGAGCTTTATCCACTGCCCCATCCTGAGAGATTAGGCGCTTGGTCATGCATGACATGACCCCAAGGCATGTGTGATGGCCTCTTAAATATGCTTCCCTCGATTGGCATAGTACTCAAGTAATAGTCCACACAAAGTTGAAGTATCAAGCAAGGTCAGGATAGCATTTACGATTTAAATTAGGAGAGAACTGATTTTGCCAGCTTATATCTGCATACATACTAAGCTAGGATTCCATATATGCTGTATGCGAATGTGCATGAGGTATGCAGCGACTTCTCACTGTGTCTATTGGAAAAGGCACACTTGGTTCGCATTCGCACTAATCACTACATGGAGCGATCCAGTTTGCTGTTTACGCAAATCACATTCACAGTCATATGAAATCAAAGCTATTGTATTTGCATTTTTTCCATTTTATGTCACATACCGCATACTGCGTATATGAAATCCTAGCTTAAGCCATTGCGCGGGGCGCATGCGTTGTGTTTCAGATGTCGCTGGTGCTGACGGTTGGGCTGACAGTGCTCATTGCGCTAGCCTTCAACCTGCCCATCTACACGGCCCGTCTGAACCTGCCTGCCTTCGCCTCGCTCCTCCTGCTCTTTGGGTGAGCTGTTCTTTGTAGCCTGGTTAACTGGCGTGGCAACCAGGCTGGTCCGTCAGTTAAGTGTACCACACAGACAGTGGTGGCGATAATGACCAGACAGAGCTGGTACCCAGCTAGCGTGGCGCCGGTGTGGCCAAATCTAGAACTAAGTGCTGGATTTGTAGATAGTATTTAGTAGTGCAATGGTGAATGTTATATATATATATATATATATATATATTTATATATATTTATATATATATATATTTATATATATTTATATATATATATATATATTTTACCTCATCCTCAACCTCTTGGCTATTTATATCCCAGTGAGATATAGCACTCCCGCCTGATCAATTTGCGTTCCCAACTCGCCATGAACGGATGTTCGAACGTTGAGCTCCGGTCTTCTAGAACAACCTACACTACCTACATTACCGAAGGGTATTGGATTATTGAATATTACTAAAAGTCCAACATAGTTGGCAACCTTCTTTAAAGGTCTAGTTATGGAGA
Source organism: Branchipolynoe longqiensis (assembly GCA_030323885.1). Lineage (NCBI taxonomy): Eukaryota > Metazoa > Annelida > Polychaeta > Phyllodocida > Polynoidae > Branchipolynoe > Branchipolynoe longqiensis. The sequence goes on along the minus strand of CM059192.1, from coordinate 66,833,583 downwards.
GCTGCATTTGGCAAGCTCTGGAAGTTATTATAAATTGTGTTGGTGGCCACCGGTGGAGCGGGAGCCGCCGGTGGTGTTGTCGGTGGGATTGCATGTTTGGGCGGTTATGCCTAACCCACAGAGGCACGAGTCGCCCGTTGTACAACAACAGAGTTGTGCGCCTCGCTAGTGCCAGTCCTCGAGGGCATTCGCATATAGATTTGGCCTTAAATAGGTTATTCAAAATTACAAGAAATAAGTCTTAAGTCTCAGGTCAGCGACCGAAAAATGGGGATATGCACCCTGATACAGGTATGCACAGAGGCTACGTACACTGTGCACCAGTATACCCGGTTTCATTTAATTTAATGGAGGGTATATTGGATAGCTCAAAATAGTCTGCGCTCACAGCTCTCAGTTGCTAGGTGTGTGCCGGAAAGAAGGGGGGGAAAAAGCCGAAAATGTAAAATTTGTCTAAGTCATCTGACACTGAGTTGTCTGAAAGGGAAATACCGTCGACCAAAAGTAAGGTATCGAAGAGAGTAAAAGACGGTTACACATATCACATTCCTATGTCAATCAATCAATCAATCAATCAATAGGATACAGCTATAATAGGCCTTGGACCTGTTAGCCGCTCTTAATTAATTGAAATGGAGACAGTTCTTCAGATGTGGTCAATCGTAGCAACTGTCACTGGCTCCAAGATATATGTAATGCTTGACCAGTATGCATCCAGTCGGGACTTGAAGCAGTTCACCGACTCCGCTGCTATGACACTCTCCGGCAGGTCATTCCACAGGTCAACCACCCTAAAGCCGAAAAAGTTGTGTCGCAGGTCCAGTCTGGAGTACCGCTTCCTCAGCTTCAGGGAGTGCCCTCTGGTCCTGGTGTTGGAGTCTCTGATAAGGGGGCCGCCTGTCTTGTAGATACCATGGAGATATTTGAATACTTCAATCATATCCCCCCGGGCCCGTCTGTAGTACATGCTTGGGATCTTCAAATGACGCATACGTTGTTCATAGGGTATTGCATCGAATCCATGTACAAGCTTCGTTGCCCTTCTTTGGATCCTCTCAATTGACTCAGCATCCTTCCTGTAGAGTGGTGACCACACAACATTTCCATATTCCAAAAGTGGACGTGCAAGGGATGTGTACAGTCTGCGTACAACATCCTCGTCTAGGTATGTGTACGATCTTCGAATGATAGCCAGTATTCCATTAGCTCTGTTGGCGGCTTCCTGGATGTGGTCGCTGAATGTCAGTTTGTTGTCCACCTTGACACCCAAGTCCTTTTCTATCATTGTTTCGGAGAGCGGAACATTATTCACACCATCGTTCATTACATAGATGTGCTTGCTGTTTTTGCCCCCTAAGTGCATCACTTTGCATTTTGAAGCATTAAACTTCAGCTGCCAATCACTTGACCACTTCTGCATGTTGTTGAGGTCCTTCTGCAAGTCCCGTGAGTCACTACCTTTCTCCATACGGCGGAATACTTTGGTATCGTCAGCAAACATTTGGACCATAGAATGTACAACCTCTGGTAAGTCATTGATATATATCACAAATAAGACTGGTCCAAGCACGCTGCCCTGAGGTATTCCGCTTTTCACCGAGCACCATCCTGATGGTTTGCCATTTACAATGACTCGCTGTCTTCTGTTGCTCAGAAAATCCTTTATCCAGTGTAGGACATCTCCTCTTATGCCATAGCCATGCAGTTTTTTTAGCAGTCGCTGGTGTGGAACAGTGTCGAATGCTTTTTGGAAATCTAGATAAATAGCATCCAGATCTCCAAAGTCATCAATAACGCGGGTCCACTCATCCATACATGCCAGTAGTTGGGTCGTACAAGATCTTCCTTGCACAAAGCCATGCTGCTGTGTTGATAGGAGGTTGTTTTCGACAAGATGAGCCATGATAGAATCTCTTATTATTGATTCCAGCAACCTACACACTACAGATGTTAGACTGATTGGCCTATAGTTTCCTGGATCACTTCTGTTACCCTTTTTGAAGATGGGAGCCACATGTCCATCCTTCCATGGGTGAGGAAGTTTTCTTTGGTTTAGTGATTTTTGGAAAATGTGTCTAAGTGGTTCAACAAGCTCATTGTGTAGCTCCTTCAATATGCGTGGGTATATTCCGTCAGGACCTGCTGCCTTAGATGCATTAAGATTGTATAATTTTTTCTTCAGATCGGATGGTGCAATATTTATGTTGGTCAGGGGGGCACGAAAGAGTCGGTCCTCAAACATTGGTATATATGACAGGTCTTCTTGTGTGAAGACACTTGCGAATCTGGTGTTCAAAGTATTAGCTTTGTCGATATCCTTTTGTGCAATGGTCCCATCATCCCGCCTCAAATCTCCAACTGGTATATGTACTTTGAGTTTACTCCTAGCATATTTATAGAAGGCTTTTGGGTTCTCTTTGGCATTTTTGGCTATGTTTTTCTCATGCTCTCTCTTTGCTTTCCTACATTCCCACTTTACTTGGTTACATAGTTTTGCATATCGAATTCTGTTACTTTCTGTGCCCGACTGTCTCTTCACTGCATATGCCTGTTGTTTCAAGCTGATCTTCTGCTTGACTTGGTCATTCATCCATTCTGGCCGTGGTCTGCCATTATTCATTTTGCCAGATGACATGGGTATGTGCTGTTTGCATTTTTCCATGAAGGTTTTTTCAAATGCATTCCAATTTTGCTCAACAGTGTCTGTATTTGGGGCTGCACTTAGTAGAACTTGGTCGAGATCCTGTCTCAAGCCCTCATAGTCGCCTTTATCCAATATGAATTTGTGCTTTCCACTTGGGTTTGCATGGTAATAGCAACTGAAATTAAAGAAAAGGCAATCATGGTGGCTATTTCCAAGTCTCGCAACATGCTTAAGGTTTCCAATCATTTCTTCCTCATTTGTGATGATGAGATCTAGTATATTTGCAGCCTGGTTACCACGCTTATGCGTTGGTTCCGTGACGTGCTGGAAAAGGAAACAATGTCTTTGAAGTGAGTTAACTGTGTTGAACCCTTGGGTTCGTTTCCCATGACATACTAAACCTGAGATGGATGCCATTGATATCGTTCAATTAAGGCTATGTGACGTTAAGAGGTACGAGAATGTTCAGTGCCTTCATAGAGCATTGGTAAGGTGCCTGTTTCAATCTTGGATGTCTAAGGTTCGATTCCCAGTTAAGACTTAAGGTTTAATAAATACGACTGACGCAGGTAACGAAGGCACTAAGGTCCAAGAAGAGTTCTTACAGAAAGGAGATAGTCAGGTTTTGAAGACTATTCAGGGTGAGATTAAGTCTCTGAGAAAATGGATGGATAACTTGTCGTCAGGCAGTGGTATTTCCGAGCATTCAGCGATTTACGCTGTGAACGCTGCGACGCCTTCTCATGTCAGTTCTTATAACCATGGTGTACGTGTTGATTTGCCGCACGTAAACCTAGGACTGCCGGTCAGGGTAGAAAATGCTTCTAAAAATAGGCATATTTCAGTCGCACAGCACACGGTGAGGCATGCACTGGTAACACAACAGCAGGGAAGCAATGTACACACCTCACCAGTTGCGCAGACGCAGACATTACTGACGAGAATATCTCGCACATATCCACATGTGTGGAAAAGCAATGCTGTTAGCACCTAGGCTGTACATTCAGAAGGACAAGTTGTTTCCTACATACTTCTTAGGCCCAATGTTTCACATTGTGTAATTCTAGACCTTGCGGTTTTGAATAAATCAGTAACCTATACGCATTTCAAAATGTGTTCGTTTAAAAATGCTCTGGATTTGGTAACACCCAAAGCTTGGATGGGTAGCATTGATTTAAGGAATGCTTATTATTCTGTTTCTGTAGGAAAACGTTCAGGAAATATTAAAGATGGTCTGGAGGAATTAGTTATATGAATACACATGTATGCCGAATGGATTATGTCTGTCCCCGTATATTTATGAAATTGTTTAAACCAATTTATTCCAAGCTTAGTAACCAAGTTGTTAATTTCCCTTATTTAGATGATTCCTTCATTATAGCAGAAAGGGAAGAACATTGTACTTTGGCTATTCAGGCCCTGAAATTAGAATTGGTAAAAGCAGGTGTCACGTTAAATTTAGACAAGTTTGTCCTAAAAACTCTTCTACAGGTTCTTCGTTTCCTGCACACACTGGAGGATTAAGGGCTAGAGTTTGGCGCCATTAATACAGCACGCTGTGCTTTATCAGTGGTTCTTCCTAGGATAGATGGTCAAACAGAGGGGAAGCAATACTTGATTCATTGGCTTCTAAAGTCAGTTATTTGAGAAATCCACCAAAGCCTAAATACACTAGGGTTTGGGGATGTTTCGCTAGTTTTCAAACTATTCAAAACTTGGCCAGGCAACAAAAACTTTTCCATGAGAGATTTGGGGTTTAAAGGTGCCATACTTATCCTGATTATTACAGGGCATAGAGGGCAGACTATACTAGCTTTAAATTTAGATAAGATGAATTGTCAAAAGAAGAAGTGATTTTTTTACTAAGATAAGTTATTGAAATCGAATAGGACAGGGGACCCTCTGTTTTCTATCATGCTTAAAGCTTGTTCGGAAGATAAGAAACTTTGTGTGGTTAGAGCTATTAAGACATATGTTCTAAACACTAAGCATGTAAGAAAGAGCAATAAATTATTGTTATGTTACATTAAACCCTTCGGTCTAATTACAAGAGACACGTTAACAAGATGGACCCTTAGGATACTGTTAGCAGCAGCTATAGATATGAAGAACTATTCAGCACACTCTACTAGGGGTGCAGTAGCATCAAATCCCAGGAAATTGGGCATTCCTAGTAAAACCATTCTAAAAAATGCAGGATGGTAAACATATCATTTGCAAAACATTACAACAAACGGATAGAGAAAAACAAAAGCATGGCTTAAATTTTGTTAAGCAAGTCATGACTAGTAAGGCTATAAGAAATAGCTAAAGTTAATACTAAGCCGAAATTATGTCTACGTAAACATCTCACTGGGCTATAAATAGCCAGGAGGTTGAGGACGAGGTAAAATAGGATAATTATGTGAGACTTACCTTGGTATGGTTGACACATAATTGTTGTTTTACCGAGACCGAGGCCTTGGATATTTGTAGTCCAGTCCCACCCTCCCTTCCCATTATGTTGGAGGTTTCTGGGCTTGGGCTTGAGCAAAATTGTTATAACAGCTAATATCACATAGGAAACACTGGTTCTCATCTGATCACCAAAGTTAAGCAATGCTTGAGCACCATCAGTACTTGGATGGGCGATGACATTGGAATATGACCTGATGTAGACATCCTGATACAGGCTAATCGCCTCCGGCAAATTTGCTGAAATTTAAAAAAAAAAGGAAATAGGCATAATTTCGGTAGGTTAGTTAAAGATTGATCGGGTGGGAGTGCTATATCTCACTGGACTACATATATATATATATATATATATATGTAGAAAAAAGGTAAATATATATAATGACCTTTATTTATATACATACAAGCATATAATTAAAAGTCCTTATATATAATGACCTTTATATATATGTATATAGAGGTCATTATATAGAATATAGTGACCTTTGTGTATATACCTAATATAGGTAATTATATATCAAGTTCATTACATTTAATGAGATATATGTAATGACCTAAATTATATAATGAAATAAAGGTCATTATATATATATATATAATAACCTTTATATATAAATGTCACTATATATATATAATGGACTTTATATACATAATGACCGTTATATAAATATATGTGATGTATAAGGTTTATGCAAGTATAAAGGCGTGTAAGTGTTGTTCCCTTATTATCTGTTACTACTGTATTGTTAATTAACCACTGCTATGCTGTGTACTACTCTATGGGTGGCTGACCCGTATGACTGGTGGCGCCACCACCCCTTTCAACTTCACCAGTGGCGTGCATATTGTCAGTCGCGTACTGGAATATACACACACATAGCTGGTGCCCCGACTGCATGCCACTAACGCCCCCTGGTGTCCTGCAGATGGGCTTGCATTCCGCTGACCTTCCTCATGTCGAGGCTGTTCAAGAATGAGGCCATCGGCTACATGGCGGTCTTCATCACCAACCTGTTCATTGGCGTCAATGCAACAGCCGCCACCTTCCTGCTCAGCCTCTTCCGGTCAAACACGGTGAGATTCTTCTTACTGTTTAAACCAGACGCGGTGGCCGAATTGGTAACATGCAGACTTCCCATGCTGAAGTTCGGGAGTTTTCAATCCCGACCGAGTCAAGCCAATGTTTGACAAAATTAATACTTGTCGCTACCCTGCCTGGTGCTCGGCGTTATTAGGGTAGGGCAAGGAATGGTTAGCTCAGTATCAGGATAATGTGACTGAGCGATGGGTTGGGTCATGGTGGCAGTGGCCTTATCTACCAGTTGGGCAGCACTTATAAAGTTGCCATGAGTGCGCACTGTCACAAGTCAGTGCCTGTCCTACTATAACCATGGATATTTCTAGGACTGAAGCCCCAACAACTAAACAAACACACAATCTTACCATTTAAAAACCAGGATTTCATTACAGCTACGTAATCACTGACATCTAATTTAGTAAATAACTGTATTTGTAAAGAACAGTGACAGTACTGTCACATGTCTATAAAACCAGTGCCACTAGTCTGACAAAAGAACTTTATTCAATTAATAAACTATATTTACCACCAAAAAACCCCCCATAAAAAGACACCGACCTAGAGTTGATTCTACAGAGTCAATTTGCGCTTGTTAAACATGTAGAACCGTTTGGTGAAATGACCTCTAGGAAGATTTAACTTACAATGGGAACCATAAACAATGCCTTTATATAATAACCCACAAAATAAATTGACATTCTAATTCCCTCGCCCCCTCCCCCCTCTCCCCATAAAATGAGTCAAGTTTCTCATCTCCCCCCCCCCCCCCTCCCCCAAGCAATCATAAATATAAGAAATAAAATTAGTTATTTTCTCATTTTAACAAAACCCCTCTACAGACAGTGGACATGGTGTATGAAGTCATGTCGAAGGCGTTCCTGGTCCTGCCGCAGTTTGCGCTCGGGGACGGGCTAGTGCGGCTGTCCTACAACCACTTCCTGTCGAGCATCTTCCAGCGCTTCGACATCGACAGCTACAAGAATCCGTTCACCTTCGACCAGATCGGCTGGCACCTGGTGGCGCTGGGTGTGGAGGGGCTCGTGCTGTTCGGCCTCAACCTGCTCATCGACAGTCGCGGATGCGCCCCCGTACGGTGAGTGAGTGAGTGAGTGAATGAGTGTGGTGGTATCACTGTCCAGGACTAGTTTAGTACCCATCTTTAGCGACCCCTGTGGCAGCGTCACTCTTCACTGGTACCACCAGATGGCAGCACCATATGGTGGGACTAGTTTAGGCTCTGTCTGTTCAGTGAACCCTGTAGCGGGGTCACTGCCCACTGGTGTCCCTAGGTGGCAGCACCACATGGTGGGACTAGATTAGTACCTTTCTTCAGTGTCCCTTGATGTGTGAGTGACGAAAAACCTTATATAATATATAAATAATATATATATTATTATTATTATTATCCTCTTCTTTGATGCAGGCTTGTGGTAGCCTATACAAAGCTCGTAGCTCTCAGCTCTAATGGTATGCACCCTCGAAATCGTACAGGACTGTTTCTCTGGCCCAGGCCCTGTCCAGCGCATTCTTGAATTGATTCATGGTAGCTGCTTCCACCGCTTCTTCCGGTAGCTCATTCCACATGTTTATCACATAATGTATATACTATATATAATGTATATAATATATATAATAAATGTAATATATATATTTATAGTTATAATATTCATAATATATATAAAATAGCTATGTAATATGTATAATATATAGTGTAAATCACGTAGAACATGTAAATAGGTAGATGACATAGATACTATATATAACATAGATAATATATATTTGGCAATTAACTGTGTTTTCACATGATCGGAATACCAAAGCCCCAGTGTTGACGACAATATTTATTCAGTGAATAAATTCTCATTACAACAATGAACACCCCACATTTCAGGTCCACTGGCGAACACAGGTATGAGTATGCATGCGCCTTCCTGCAAGCATTGTTTCATTTCTCCTACTCCACCCATAACACCCGCTCATCGGTGAATTAAAGTTAATTAACCAGCCTGTATGAATAAGCTAACAACCCTTTTAGCAGAAGGGATGGCCAAATGAGTTGAGCGTCCGCCCCTCGTTTTGGTAGATCGTGGGATTCGAACCCATGGCTTCAAACCCTGGTCAAGTCAAACCAATGACTTATAAAATTGATACTTGTCGCTACCTAGCTAGGCGCTCGACATTATTAGGATAGGGCAAGGACTGGTTGGCTCAGTGCCAGGATAATGTGACAGTGGGATATCAGGTCATGGTGCTGGCAGCCTGATATCCCAGTGGGGTAGCACTATGACATCGCCATTAGTGTGCACTGTCACAAGTCGGTACCTATTCCGATATGACATTAGATGTTGCCAGGAGGTAAAACTCCAACAACCAATCAACCAATCAACCAACCCTTTTAGCGGACTAAGAGGCCCCCGTGCACGGAGGTTATGCTCAACAAGTTCACGTGCTCGTCCATATATGTGGGCGATAATGCAGACCCCAGGAGAAGAAGTACAGAGGGTTCCCTTTTACCCTCAAAGCGCAGAGCACTGGACGCCATGATCGACTGGGCAGAGTGCGCACTTTCGATACTGAAGGTCATGGCATCAATGCCTGAAACCTAAAGGCTTACCAAATTGATGCTTGTCTCTATGAATTGCCGGGTGCTCGGTGTTACTAGAACAGGGCAAGGACTGGTCGGCGCTGTGACGCGAGTGGGATATTGAGGTCATCGTGCCAGCACTGCAATGATATCCCATGGTGGTCTTATGGTGTGTGGCATGCGCTTATTATTGACGCATGGCTTGTGTCCTTTTCTGATTATTTTGATTGTAATTGTAGGTAAGTAGGTCAGTAGGTTACTTGATTGTGATTGGTTCCTCTTAAGTTAATTAGCGCATGTCTGTGTGAGCTTTACTGGGGTGATATTTGAGATCTCATCTTAGGTAACATCGGGTGCATGGTCTGTCTAGCTATTTATTTCACCACAGACGGGGGTGGCCGAATGAGTTGAGCGCCCGCTTCTTGTGTAGCAGGTTAGGAGCTTCAAACCCATTTAAATCCAGTCGAGTCAAACCGATGACTTACAAATTTATACTTGTCACCTCATCGCCTGGTGCTCCATTACTAGGGTAGGGCAAGGAGCAGTGGAATGAGGAAGAACAATCGTAAGTGATTGAAGCTTCCCCTGCTTAATCAAAGAATGCTACCAGATGGGATGTCCGAATGAGTTAGAGCATCCATCTCCTGTGTTGGTAGATCATGGGTTTCGAACCCTGGTCAAGTCAAACCAATGACTTAAAAATTGATATTTGTTGCTTCCTAGCTAGGCACTCGGCATTATTAGGATAGGGCAAGGAGCAGTGGAATGAGGAAGACCAATCATCCGCGATTGAAATTTCCCTTGCTTAAACCAACAACAACAAAAGTGATTATTTTTAAACTGGGCCTTTTTCATGAGATGCGATGCAACAAAGACTGCTTTCATTACTTGACTGCTGCTCTCCTTTGTGTGGTTGTATATTTCATGAAAGCTGCCTGCAAAAGTGTTGAAGTGCTGCTGGCTTTTGCAAGTTACCAGCGCCACTCTCTCGGGGAGCAAATAGAGGTTTCACACCGGCAAGAAAATGTCCAGACAGGCGCAAAACGATTTGTCCCTGCAGTGGCTGGTCGGGACATGTTGGGAGTTCCATACATCAACCACCCTTGATGATGCCACAGTGACATGCTTTTCTGTTCAGGGTTTGCTCCCTTAGCCTTCGGTTCTGTCAAGAACCTGTACCACAAAGCAGTGGTTTACAACTCTGCAGGGCAGGGGCGTCAAACTCCCTGAGGTATTGCAATACCTGCATACCGGAGCTGCATACTGCAGCTGTACAAGTCAACAATATTACCAATTATAGACTACTATGATATCATCTATGGATTACTAACGAAGCAGCAAGAGACCAAATTACAAAGAACGCAAACCAGAGCCCTCAGAACAGTATTCCAAGGCAAGAAACAAAATGTGGTCGAAATGCATAGCAGAGCAGGCCTGGACACTCTGGATGTACATAGGAACCTACACATAATGACGTTGATGTATAAACGTGCAAGTGATGACAAATACATAGATCGCACAACCCGGGTAAAGAGAGGGGGGACATCGACTCTGCTCTGGGTGCCCAACCCTAATACAAATAAGTTAATCAGAGCTCCGATTTACAAAGGATCTGTCATGTGGAATTAACTCCCAACCAAAACCAGAGAAGCGGGTTGTATCCTTGCCTTTAAAAATGCATACAGAGCTCACCTGGTTACTCAGGCCCAAAACCTGGCACTGCAAATATATAATGCGACCTGCTGAACAACCCATTGACTTCGCCCTCTCTCTTGCCTGCTCTCTCCCTGCATGTCCGCCCCCTGCCCATGGACCCCTTCCCCCCCCCCCCCACCCATCCACATTTGTCAAACAACTATTATAACTCAATGACTCAAGACCCACTACCCCTACTTTAGACCCATTACCACCACTGAATAACTACATCTTCAACCAGCAATGCACACAATATAAACCACTATACATGCACAACATGACACTATTAAAAGACTAACCATTATTAAAACCAAATCTAACTGATATACAAACACAGCATATGATTTAACCACTAGTGTAAATTACTGCACACTCTATATTGATGCATATACCTTGCACTATGTTGAGTACCTATGCTGTACACTATGCAGCATAGGCTGCTCCCCCACTTTCTTTTTATGTTCAGAATGGTGTGTGCTGCACACAATGCAACACATTCCACTTCCACTATGTACAGATCAAATGTGATCACTCCAACGGCTGGAAGACCAGTGCCCTGGCACTGACAAAATATGTATTCGGATGAATAAAATATTTACAAAAAAATAAAAAATAAAAATAACCCCTTGGAAATTACCTCTAATAGCTCATTTTAAAGACATTTAAAAATAGTTTCGTGGGGGCATGCCCCCAGATCCCCCTAATAAGCTTGTGGCTTCCGCCACTCGGGTTCCACACTCGCAACACAAAACCTCAAGGATTCTCAGTACCTCTAGGTCGGCAACACTGTTGGTATAGTTTATTTAGCTTAGGGAATGTATGTTATTAGAGCATAAAATATATACAGTAAAACCTCTCTAAATCGACCGACCATGGGACCGACTTTATATAGTCCATTGAGGGAGATGGTCGGTTTAGGGAGTTTCTTTTATCGTTACAATGGTATTGTATGGTAGATCATTTGGGACCCAAATAAAGCGATCGATATAGGGCAGTGGTCGATCTGTGTAGGTGGTCAGTTAGAGAGGTTTTACTGTACATATCTTCCCACAGTTCACATGCATTGACCTCGTCTGTCTTGGATCGAAAATAAAATAGAAGAAATTAAAATTCAATGTAAATCCCAAGTTTAATAACTGTGAAAATAGATGTGTGACGTGGTGGTTCTAATACACCACACACACATTTCTGTGTTAATAATAAATGATTTCTTAGATCAGCTTGGATTGATCCATTATAGATACATATGTGTGCGCGTGGGATGGGGGGGGGGGGGAGTCGACAAGATATCTCCCAAATATATTTAGTATCTGTGCATGGTAAGACTGCTTTAGTTGTCTCCCTTTATTTTGATATTTTGTTTGATTGTTTTAGCTTACTTCCCTTATTGTTGTTGTTTAATGCATCATTTCGCTGACTATGCTTTTGTTGTTGTATATATATACCGTATATACGTGTATAACTTACAGCGTCATCAAAGGGCAGTTGCTCTCATACCATGTCTATGTGGTGTGGGAGGTCAAACATCACTTGGGTCGTTAAAAGTGTAAGCTTGGGCTCTCTATCGACAAACTGTCTAATGGTGAAAACAAGTCTATTCGGACTTATCCATAATACTTGTTGTTGTTTAATGCATCATTTTGCTGACTATGCTTTTGTTGTTGTATATATATACTGTATATATGTGTATAACTTACAGCATCATCAAAGGCCAGTTGCTCTCATACCATGTCTATGTAGTGTGGGAGGTTAAACATCACTTGGGTCGTTAAAAGTGTAAGCTGAGGTTTTCTATCGACAAACTGTCTAATCGTGAAAACAAGTCTATTCGGACTTATCCATAATATTATTAATAATAGGCAGTATAAATCTTCAAGAACAAAAAAAAAATCTGAACCACTGAGCTATTTATTGTTCCTATCACATGTACAGTTTATTGTGACTGGACGCGGTCGCCACATCGGTAGAGCGTAGGCTTCCCGTGCGGTGATCGGGACTTTGAATCCCAGCTGAGTCAAACCGATGACTTATAAAATTGCTAATTGTGACTACCTAGCCTGCCGCTCGGCATTACTAGGATAGGACAATGACTGGTTAGCTCAGTGTCAGGATAATGTGACTGAGTGGGATATTATGGTGCCGGCGGCCTGCATTTCCAGTGGGGAAGCAATATAAAGTCGCCATAAGTCTGCACTGTTTCCAATCGGTACCCGTCCTGATATGACCATATATGTTGCTAGGACCTAAAACCCCAACACCGAACCAAACTGAAGTCACGTGGACCAATTTAGTTTATTTCATTTAGTATTTGATTGGATGTTATTATAATGTATCAAGCTAAAGAGGAAGAAGAGGAACATATTGAACACAAAGAAGCAAAGTAGCACTAAAGAAAGCTAACTTAGAACTTAGCTTGTTGCTGACTCGTTCACTCTACCTCATCTTTCATTAAAGTTGCATAGTCCAATGGTTTTGAGGTTCGACCATTTAAACATATTTGTCAATGTAAATATGTCAGAAATATTTCCTACATTTACATTTTTATTTCATGGCGAAGGACTGAACTTATCTGTACCACCCACAACTATGGCTGTGTCTATATGACCCTAAGTGACTTTAATTGACCTTGCCTGACCTTGCCTGGCTTTTATCTCCCTTCTACTACGCTTTAACAGAATCACCAAGAGTCGAAGCCGGAAAGACGCTGACTACAAAGAGGACAGTGACGTCAGTCTGGAACGCCAGCGTGTCGTCACTGGCGACGCCGGAAATGACGTGTTGGTGCTGCAGAACCTCACCAAGGTGAGTCGCTGCTGTGTGTCAAACGTATACGGCTTACCTCAAGAACAAGTGAGCATTGTCATGTACCAGGCACCGGACGTGGTGGTCAAATTGGTTAGGAGTGTGGGATTCCCGTGTGAAACGTCGGAAATTCGAATTGCAGCTGAGTCAAATCAGTAACTTACTAAATTGATATTTGTCGCTACCTAGCCTGATGCTTGTGTGTTCATACTTTAAATTGGCAAAGAGGACTTGCATGCTAATTACATTAAGACATTGTTGCCTCTAATTATGTAACATATATGTCTATATGTAGATATGAGACAGCTGAGAGTATTACAAAGGAAAGCCCTTACATCCACTCTAATTTCTAACCCACCCAGGTGTACCGGCATGGATTCAAGAAGGTGCTGGCCGTGGAGAATCTATGTCTTGGAATCCCCAAGGGAGAGGTGAGTGAGTGTGTTGACCAGTCAGCGGCAAATGGCGGCATTGCAGGAGGAACTTACCTTTCATCCAGTCAGAACGCATAGAACCGAACTTGGTGGCCGAATTGGTAGAGCAGAGGTTTCCTGTGTGGAAGGTCGAGAGTTTGAAAACCCGGCCGAGTCAAAGCAATGATTTACTAAATTTATACTTGTCGCTACATAACCTGGCGCTCAGCATTAATAGGATATGGCAAGGACTGGTTAGCTCAGTATCAGGATAATGTGATTGAGTGGGATATTGGGTCATTGTGCTGGCGGCCTGGTCTCCCAGTAGGGCAGCACTATAAAGTCGCCATGAGTGCGCAGTCACAAGTCGGTACACATTAAATGATTTGTGGACGTAAACCATTTAAAAGAAGTAGAGTGTAGTAGTCTGCACTGACCTCTCAGGCCAGGAGCCACATAAACAGGTAGGCATGGATAGGGTGAATGCATCAGGAAGCTTAGATAATCTAATGGTTAGCACACTAGCTCCGAAATGGTAAAAATTGTGGGTTCAAATCCTGCTCTAGCCGCAATATATCCCATTTGCGTCACCTCCAACGATACTAGTAACGTGGACAATTTAACCATGTGTTTTATATGAATATAATTTTTGTAACGGTTTGTTGAATTTGTACACGTGAATTTACCTTTTCTTACACGTGTTTCAGTGCTTTGGGCTGATAGGAGTGAACGGCGCTGGAAAGACAACTGCCTTCAATATGATCACAGGAAATCTCCTGCCGACACGAGGTGCTGCAATGCTAAATGGCAAGAGGTAGGTCGTGAATTCACACACAACTTATATAATATATGTATAATATTTATATAATATATATAATATATATATATATATAATATATATATTATACATATGGATATTAAGTATATTATGTATATTATACATAATATATATAATATTAATTAACTCACACAATAGGGACACAAGAAAGAGCAAGGTTTAATTTAATTTATTTAATATTTTGTATTTAATCAAAGTAATCTTGGCTGACATATTGGCGTAGCAACGTGTAGAGGACTAGGTGCAGAGACCCGAGTGTCCTGAGCAAATGAGATCAGATCAGTTCGAGGCAAGTAGAGGTCGTGTAATAGACATGAAACCAGGTCTTGGTGAGACGACAACCAGTACAGCACTCATACCCCTGCACAGTGGGTGGGAGGGCGGGTGATGGAAGTGTAGTCACGAGCAGCCAGCGAAGGAATGACGAGCTAGGCGGACTGAGATTCAGCAGGAAAGCTAAAATTAGAACAGTGGGGTTGTGTGCAAATTACCCATGTTAGCCTGCATCCAACATGTTTAATATATATTATATGTTTTATATATTATATGTATTATATATATTATATATATTTTATATATATAATATAATATATATATAATATATATAATAGATATATTATAAATATTATATATACACGCTTTTTGTGTGACACTGTATTTATGCTGCCCATAACGGTTAAGTCTAATGACTTGTTTTCGCCGCTAGACTGTAATAGTCCCATGGTTCCCCTTGTTTTGTCCCTTTCCGTTGTTGAGTAGATATCTACTGCATGCATTCTTTCTCTGGATAGCCAATGTTTACTTTTCGTGTTGTTGGGGGGAGGGTCGTTAAACAAACAAATAAATGGCCACACTCAAATAACAGACTAAACAAGGATTATGCGCCAAGACCTATAGTCATAGTTGAAAGACAACTGTAGACAATATTATCATGATTTATCGAATTTATTCCTTAATTGGGATTGGTGAGGCCATTTGCAGTTTTGGCTATTTTCCGGTCTAACCAGTGGTCCACAATTGGTTCATCCTGTCTGTGGGAAAGTGCTTATAAAAGACCCCTTGCTGCTTATTGGAAAGAGTTGCCTATGTGGCGGCAGCAGGTTTCCTCCAAAGAAATATGTCAGGGAGGTGGTCGGTTTAGAGAGTTAGAATATCCTTACAATGGTTTTGTTGGGACCCAAATAAAGCGACCGATATAGGGGAGTGGTCGGTTAGAGAGGTTTTACTGTATATACTCACTAAATGTCGTCTGCTATAGTGGGATATATATATGGAAAAGTGTATTCTTTGGCAAGAGGTAAGTGCCTCTTGCCAACAAAATAACCAAATTTGGAGGGAGTGGTACAGACGTGAGGCAGAGACAGGTGAGGATTTGTTTTTGTTTGTTTGTTGTTTTATGTCCTAGCAACATCTAAGGTCATCAGGACGGGTACCGACTTGTGACAGTGCACACTCATAGCGACTTTGTAGTGCTGCCCCACTGGGAGACCAGGCCGCCTGCACCATGACCTGGTATCCCACTCAGTCACATTATCCTGACACTGAGCACATCAGTCCTTGCCCTGTCCTAATAATGCCGAGCGCCTGGCTAGGAAGTGACATGTATAAATTTTTAAGTCATTCGTTTGACTCGACCACGGTTTGAACCCACGATCCCATGGTCTACCAAAACAGGAGACGGACGCTCTAACTCATTTGGCCATCCCGTCTGGTTACATGCGAGGAAGATGCAACAGGTGGCGCCACCAGGCGATGCAGATGGCCTGACCAGTAGATGACTGGAAGAGTATCAGCTAGGTGCTGAGACCAGACGGGATGGCCGAATGAGTTAGACCGTCTGTCTCCCGTACTGGTAGATCGTGGGGTCATGGTTTCGAAACCTGGTCGAGTCAAACCAATGACTTAAAAATTGATACTTGTCGCTTCCTAGCCAGGCGCTCGGCATTATTAGGACAGGGCAAGGACTGGTGTGCTCAGTGTCAGGATAATGTGACTGAGTGGGATACCAGGTCATGGTGCTGGCGGCCTGGTTTCCCAACTGGGACAGCACTATAACACCGCCATGAGTGCGCACTGTCACAAGTCGGTACCCTTCCTGATATGACCTTAGATGTTGCTAGGATGTAAAACAACAAACAAACGAAACAAACAAACAGCTAGGTGGTGTAGGGTCAGGTTGATATGAACCGGTGAGATGATCGGTTTCCCGATATTTATACTGATATAATTGCTTATACGGCACACATGTATCTTTCTGTCCAGGATCTCTGAGAGCTTGTCGAACATGAAGCAGAACGTTGGGTACTGCCCCCAGACGGACGCTCTCGACCCGATGCTGACTGCCACTGAGATGGTGGCTGTACTGGCGAGGCTGAAGGGCATCCCGGAGACTGAAGTCGACTCGGTATGGCCCCCCTCCCCTCCACACACACATACTTGCAGCTGCATAGTCAGATGAAGCATCACATTTTCAAAACCACAATAATTATATAGATTTGATATTAATAGATTTGATATTAACCTAGATATTGATGCACTTATTAAGTATTTATTGCACTGCATAGAAGGGAACACTGAGTCGATTTAATAGACTGTTATTGCTGAAGTCTATGGTGTAAGAGTTTTGGCGTGCTTGCTAAAACTAATTATCCATGCTGGAATTTCAAATATCTCAAAACGTATCCATTTAAAATAAGTTAATTCAACCTGAAATAGGTTAGATTATAACAATCAATTTGATAATGATATATTTATCTCAGAAAAATGGCTCAAACTCAAAACCATCGGACTATGCAACTTTAAGTTTACGAAGGTCTTCAGTAGAAGGTTAGTAAGCCTGCCCCCCTCCCTCCACACACTTAGGTTTACGAAGGTCTTCACTACATGAAGGTCATTAAGCCTGCCTCAGTATACCCAAAGACCCTATAATACTAAGACGGCTCACTCCCTATCTCTCCCACGGTAATGTAAATTTCGCAGTGCCACCTTGTGGTGGGTTTGATCAGCCCAGCTGCTGGTTGGTGTTTCACATGTAAACACATACAATTATATTATGCATGAGATAGGTAAGTATGAATACACATCAATATGAAATTGCTATGAACAAATATCCATCATCATCAGCATCATCATCATCATCGCCATCATCACACATCTTTCACGTTCATATATACATTTATACATATAATATAGCACCTGTTTAACCAAGAGAACAGGCAGTGCACCAAGTGGTGGGTTTGATCATTTTGATTACACAGTACAGGCTGAGTGAGCCGTCTTAGTATTATAGGGTCTTTGGTATGCCCTTCTATGTGGCGACAAATGTTTAATAACTGCACCAGTATCCAAGTTAGATATCTCGAATCAAATCTCGATGATTGTTTTGGTTTTGAAAATTTGTTGTTTTCATCGGACTATACAGCTTTAAGTTTATAGATTTATTAAAGCTGCACAGTCCGATAAAGAATCAAATTTTTAAAACAAAGCAATTATCTAGATTTGATTCTACATGCCTAACTTAGATATGCTACCCTTGTGATGCATTTGTTACCACATAGAAGAGAATATCGAGTCAATTTAAAAGAACCTGTTACTGCAGAATCCTATGGTGTCAGAGTTTTGGTGTGCTTACCAAAACTAATTTGACGTGTTTGCATTTAAAATATCTCAAAAGTTAGCAATTTAAAATAAAAGTTTCTTCAAACTAATGTAGGGTAGATTATAATGATCAAATTAATATACTTATCTTAGAAAAATGACAGAAATTAAAAACCATCGGACTATGCAACTTTAAGCCTAGATAGGTTAATGTAATTAACGATTCTGACATTCCCATTCCTATTTGAAGCATTTACATGTTTTGACTGTATTTTAGTGACAAATCATGTTAACATTAAACAAAACAAAAAAACAAAAAAACACCAAGAAACTTAAATCTATTGCCTGCCTCATTATTTTTAATGACACTCCTTTTACGCCTTTTCTAGGGTTAGTTTAAAATTGAAATTGAAATAACCATTTGATTAATTCATGTAAATTAGAAATTGATGATTTTCCTAGGTTGCTGCCAATAGAGGTAACTTTGTAAATTATATTTCTATGTGTATAAATGAACACGACTTTGGGTTCGACAATTTGATGTTTTGATTGCACTATTTACAACATTTCCTTGTTGGTACATTAGTTGTTTAAAGGGAAAAGGTATAGGTGGTCGGGAAAACAAACAAACTCGGAATAGTTCTAATTTGTGCAACAGGGTGGTGCATGCTTAGTACTGAACTTTTCCACTTGGTGGTGTAGAGTGACCTAGATTGGTCATGTGACAGCTGTTGTTGTGAAGGTGGCTTTTTTGTGAGTGGAGAGAAGGGGGAGTAAAACTGAGGTATTTTCAATTTTCTTTAGAGTAGTTCAAACAGGATTTTATACTTGCTTTAATGTAAAATATGTCAGTACAATTACATTGCATAATTCAATCAGAAACAGATAGAAGGAAAAAGTTTTGTTGTTGTTGAATGTAAAAAGGTTTTGGACTGTATGGGGTTTGAATCCATACCACCAAACAACTTCAAATTATAAGTTCAACACCTTAACCACTAGACTACAGAGGCCACATCTAGCTGGTTGTCTCGGTTCTGGCTATTTGTGTATAGGACATCATATATACAAGGTGTATGTATGTATGTATGTAAGTATGTATGTATGTATGTATGCCTTGTATGTATCATATATATAGATACTAGACTGGTAACTAGTGCATATATCAAATGCATGTGCTGTGTGTCCATCATATGGCAACCCTAAAGTCAATGCACGGACACCGCACAATATTTAGAAATTTTATATATGCACTCGTATATGCATCAAATATATATACACGGTATATACAAGGTATATACAAGGTATATATATACATGCATGCATTCATACATACACCTTGTATATATGATGTCATATATACAAGGTATATACAAGGATGGATGCATGGATGTATTTATACACTTTGTATATATGACGTACATACAAATAGCCTGAACTGAGACAACCAGCTCATGTGGCCTCTGTAGTCTAGTGGTTAGGGTGTTACATGTATATCTTAGAACACTTACATTGCATAATTCAATCAGAAACACATATAGAAGGAAAATGTATTTTTGTTGTTGAATGTAAAATGTAGTGAACTGTATGGGGTTTGAACCCACAAGACCAACAACTTCAGATTACAATTTCAACACCCTAACCACGAGACTACATATGTGTTACATATATATGTTAGTATACTTACATTGCATAATTCAATCAGAAAGACATATAGAAGGAAAACATCTTTTTGTTGTTGAATGTAAAAAGTAGTGGACTGTATGGGGTTTGAACCCACAAGACCAACAACTTCAGAAGCCACAATTACTGGTCTCAGTTCAGACTATTGCCATATAATAGTGTCTATGCATACCGTATGTGAGCAGTATGCATATCCTTGCCAGTCTAAATGTATGTGAGGATGCGCATGCATGTATTTTGCGTGCATCTGTTTGAAATTTGTCAGTTACACTGTATATAAACGAAAACGTTTTTTTTGGTTATTGAATGTAAAAAGGAGTGAACCAT
Source organism: Branchipolynoe longqiensis (assembly GCA_030323885.1). Taxonomy (NCBI): domain Eukaryota; kingdom Metazoa; phylum Annelida; class Polychaeta; order Phyllodocida; family Polynoidae; genus Branchipolynoe; species Branchipolynoe longqiensis. The sequence goes on along the minus strand of CM059192.1, from coordinate 66,813,474 downwards.
ATGGAGTGAGATATGTGCATTTGAAAGTTGTTGACTTTCATATATGATGTTGTATATACAAATAGCCAGAACTGACACAACCAGCTAGATGTGGCCTAGTGGTTAGGGTGTTGAACTTGTAATTTGAAGTTGTTTGGTGTTGTGGGTTCAAACCCCATACAGTCCAAAACCTTTTTACATTCAACAACAAAAACATGTTTTCTTTCTATATGTGTTTCTGATTTAATTACATAACGTAATTGTACTAAAATATATTTTATATTAAAGCAAATATATTTCCTGTTTGAACTACTTTAAAGAAAATTGAAAATACCCCAGTTTTACTCTCCCTTCTCTCCACTCACCCATCCATTTTCAAAACAGCTGTTGCCAGCTACAGGCCCAGCCTCAGACCCCCCCCCCCCACCGCACCCCACCCCCACCCTGACCTCACCACTGACCCACTTCTCACCCAGCCTCAGCACTCTCCCTGACAGTTCAGGTGCAGTGAGTCTACAACTCTCCCCCCACATATCTGGTTATATAAACATAAAAACTAAACAGAGTTGTGCTTGGAGAGCATTTGTCGGGGTACGATTCCCGTCGCTACGAGGTATACCGGGCCACTTCGGACAGGGGAAATTTCAATTGCGGAGCCTTGGTCTTCCTCATTCCACTGCTCCTTGCCCTATCCTAGTAATGCCGAGCATCTCACTAGGAAGCGACAAGTATACATTTTAAAGTCATTGGTTTGACTCGACCAGGATTCGAACCCACGATCTACCAACACGGGAGATGGTTACTCTAACTGATTCGGCCATCCCGTCTGGTTATGCAGCTTTAGCTGAGTGTAGCCTCACTACTGTAAATGCTGACGGTCTCTCTTTTACCCACCCACCGCCAGGTGTGTCATTCGGCGTTGGAACGGTTCGGGCTGATGCAGTACTGCGACAAAACCATCCGCACCTACAGCGGCGGCAACAAGCGGAAGTTGTCCACTGCGCTTGCGCTGATCGGTGAACCGGAAGTGGTTCTCTTGGTGAGTAAAGCGCACCGTCTCTTTCCCCGGAAGTGATGCAGATTCCATTGATGTCTACCTAAGTAGGTACCCGCTGAACTACCTATTCACAATGTAATGTAAACGGATGAAGACCAGTGCCTCGGCGCTGAAAAAAATGTATGGTCTGATGAATAAGCTGTTTCCCCCCCCCCCACCCCCCCCCCCAAAAAAGAGAAAAAAATATCAATCAAATAATCTGCCTGACGACAGATCACTTACGTCTCCAGTTCTATTTGAATCCGTTTGTGTTGCTGTATTTCCTGTTTAAAGTTGCATTCTCTGTTGAAATATATATTTTTCAAAACCAAAAGAGTTATCTGCATTTGATTCTCTATACCCAATTTAAATATTGGTGCATTAACTTGTGATTTGCGACAGCATATATATATATTTTACCTCGGTAAACAGCCTCAGGCTAGCCTCAGGCTAGGGAGAGGTAAGCACGTCCGGTACCAGCAATTAGCATATACAACTCACGACTGGATAACGTGTCGTTGGGTTGCTCCGGCAAAATTAGTCTACATACAAGCAAATACGCAGTAAGTATAATAAAAACTGTGGTTAGCTTAATTATGATGCATTAGAGCATCAATATGGAAAGTTTAGACTTTCGTTGGTCCAATTTGGACGAGTTATTTGGTTATAAACAACCAAGGATAGAACACTCGAGTGGGTTTCGCGAAGGAACCAAACCGGTCATTAGCGGTTATGTCAACACCCGGGTCACCGTGTGACTATGGGTAGAGATGTGGGTTTCGCCCTATCTCATGTGGAAATTCTCTCGTACTCTAATAGAGAGTAATGTTGGAGATGCTCCTGGGTTTCTTTTATAGACTCCCCTAGACAAAACTTTTTCAGGCGTTTCTCCGAGTTTCGTAGCATTTTCTCCAACTTGTTGACGTAGTAGTCACAGGTGGGAGAAGTGTGCGGAACAGAGGGATGGGCGGGCCGATACACTGGTCCCGACCCCGCGTAAGGTTTGGGCTTGACCCACAACCCACGCACAAATTTAGCTTATTACGCCTGTGTTATAACGGTATAAACACGTTCTTTAACACCAATAGATGTCCAAATGAGTTTGAAACAACCATATTGTGACATATATATATACCGGGACTGATCAAAAATGTTTGTTTCAGTTCCCGATGGCCACGAAGCGGAGTAAGCGCGGTGCAGCAGCAGCCGAGGGGCGTGTTCCGAGTGGAGTGGACGAGGAGTACGACTCCTCACCCGTGTTGTCGGCAGGGCCGTCGACACAGCCCCGGGCGCATATCCTCTCCGACCCGGACGAGGACGCAGTGCCTGATGTGCCTGCGCCTCCAGATTGGGAGGCTCGCTTTGCAAGATTGGAAAGCCACATCTTGACTGCCAAATCGCCTGTGTCTCGGAAGCGGCGTAGGCCGAGTGTGGGTTTCGCCCTATCTCATATGGAAATTCTCTTGTACTCTAATAGAGAGTAATGTTGGAGATGATCCTGGGTTTCTTTTATAGACTCCCCTAGACAAAACTTTTTCAGGCGTTTCTCCGAGTTTCGTAGCATTTTCTCCAACTTGTTGACGTAGTAGTCACAGGTGGGAGAAGTGTGCGGAACAGAGGGATGGGCGGGCCGATACACTGGTCCCGACCCCGCGTAAGGTTGGGCTTGACCCACAACCCACGCACAAATTTAGCTTATTACGCCTGTGTTATAACGGTATAAACACGTTCTTTAACACCAATAGATGTCCAAATGAGTTTGAAACAACCATATTGTGACATATATATATACCGGGACTGATCAAAAATGTTTGTTTCAGTTCCCGATGGACACGAAGCGGAGTAAGCGCGGTGCAGCAGCAGCCGAGGGGCGTGTTCCGAGTGGAGTGGACGAGGAGTACGACTCCTCACCCGTGTTGTCGGCAGGGCCGTCGACACAGCCCCGGGCGCATATCCTCTCCGACCGGACGAGGACGCAGGGCCTGATGTGCCTGCGCCTCCAGATTGGGAGGCTCGCTTTGCAAGATTGGAAAGCCACATCTTGACTGCCAAATCGCCTGTGTCTCGGAAGCGGCGTAGGCCGAGTGTCCAAGAGGATTCATTTGAAGATTTCTTGGACACAGA
>CM059192.1:66738523-66810241 GCA_030323885.1 Branchipolynoe longqiensis | reverse complement strand
ATTTATGTGAAAAGAATACTAGCGCATGCAGGCTGGAAGACGGCTAAGTCGTTTGCAAAACATTATAATAAACGACTAGAAAAGCCTACCGGCGTTGCAAAGCGTCTTCTCGCCAACTAACAAGAATAGGTGAGAACAAAAATTTAGAATGTTATAATAATAAGAAAGAATGATATTAAGGATAAAAATGAATTATGTAAAGGTCTCCCTAGCCTGAGGCTAGCCTGAGGCTGTTTACCGAGGTAAAATAGTATAGTTATACGAGTCTTACCTTGGTACAGATGATGGATAACTGTTGTTTTACCGAGGTATAAGCCTCGGATAGATGTGGGCTAGGGCCCTCCCGCCACACCCTGCCACATCTATTCCGTTGGTGTACCTTTTCGGTAAAGTAATAGTATCCATTGTTTGAAAGTCATTTTTATCCTCAATAAGTAGGTTAAGATTGCTGGTACCGGACGTGCTTACCTCTCCCTAGCCCACATCTATCCGAGGCTTATACCTCGGTAAAACAACAGTTATCCATCATCTGTACCAAGGTAAGACTCGTATAACTATACTAATAATCAGTGAATTGACTAGTTTATTCCTTTGGACACTTACTTTGAGAATGCCATGAGACAGGGAGGCCACTAACCAATGGAGGTCAATCTCGTGACCTGAATAGTCTTGCCCTCATTTCCAGTACTATATATGGTTTCAGTTAGGTTCCAGGACATGGTGGAAGTTTGATGTCACCCCCCCCCCCCACCCCAGAACCTCCCCCCCCCCCCCACAACACTCACACACCCACACACACTCACTTACATTGACACCAGCTTCTAAGTTCTAGCCTCCCTACACCCCCTCCCCCCCCCCCCCCAAACACCCATGCCTCACACATACCAACTCACATACACCATCACACACAGTGAGAAACACCCTCCCAACTGTGCCCAGTGATTGTGAGTGTGTGTGTGTGTGTGGGGGGGGGGGGGTGTAGATGAGTCTTACCAGCTCGATGAGCCACTAAGAGGTGACAGGGGACCAGACTAACTACACATTAATAGGTCATTCCTCATCACGTGGCCATCGCGAGATGCGAATCTGGGACACAACAACAAGAGTTTTGGCAAGCTTGCCGAAATTGTTTAGGATTCTTTTAGCTCATATTGCTCCAAAATTAACCATTTCTCGTCAAAATGATTCTGGAATAATGAATATTAGGTTATAATGGTCAACCTGGTATATATATCTAAATAATAAGGCACAAATTCGAAATCCATCGGACTATGCAACTTTAATTAGACTACCTAATATTCCTGGTGTTTTTGTTTTTTGTTGTTACCAAAATTAAATTTTAAAGGATTTCCGGGGGGAAAACAGTTGTACATTTTCATAACTTTATGCACTTTATATATTTTGACAGAAATAAATTCACTTAAAAAAATCACATTATATTAGTACATACATGATGAATAATTTTCGCTGATAAGACTCACTGAGTCACTCAACGACTGAGTCACTCAACCACTGAGTCACTCAACCACTGAGTCACTCAATCACTGAGTCACTCAATCACTGAGTCACTCAATCACTGAGTCACTCAACCACTGAGTCACTCAACCACTGAGTCACTCAACCACTGAGTCACTCAATCACTGAGTGGCTCAACCACTAAGTCACTCAATCACTGAGTCAATCACTGAGTCAATCACCAAGTCAATCACCGAGTCAATCACCGAGTCAATCACCGAGTCAATCACTGAGTCACTCAATCACTGAGTCACTCAATCACTGAGTCACTCAACCACTGAGTCACTCAACCACTGAGTCACTCAACCACTGAGTCACTCAACCACTGAGTCACTCAATCACTGAGTCACTCAATCACTGAGTCACTCACTGAGTTCACTCACCACTCACCGTTGCCATGGTTCCCTCCCCAGGACGAGCCGACTACTGGCCTGGACCCGGCCGCCCGGCGCCTCGTGTGGAACAACATTATCGGCGTCGTCAAGGACAACCGGTCCGTGGTGCTGACGTCACACAGCATGGCCGAGTGCGACGCCCTCTGTACGAGGCTCGCCGTACTAGTGAACGGCCACTTCATGTGCCTGGGCAGCGGGCAGCACCTCAAGAACAAGTGAGCATCTTTCATGTACAAGGCACCGGACGCAGTCGCCGTCTCGGTTAGGAGCGTGGGATTCCTGTGCGGAACGTCGGGAATTTGGAAATCCCAGCCGGGTCAAGCCAATGACTTACCAAATTTGTACTTGCCGCTATCTAGCCCGGCGCTCGGTGTTACTATGATACTTATTGATAGGGCAAGGACTGGTTATCACAGTCAGTGACTGTGTGGGATAAAGGGGCATAGTGCCAGCAGCCTGGAATCCCAGTGGGACAGCACTGTAAAGTTGCCTCGAATGTGCAATGTGACAAGTTGGTCCCCGTCTGATATAACCATACATGTTGCTGCAATCTAAAACCTAAACACACAAACAAATCATGTAATAGGCGATTTCCTCAACCAGCACCGTCCCCTGGTGCCATTGGCAAGAACTACCGTTTTTGGTCTGAGATTATTGTGCAGCATGCTGGTTGTTGGAGATTTTCGTCTTGGCAACATCTAAGATCATATCAGGACAGGTACTGATATGATGACTTTATAGTACTGCCCCACTGGGAAATCGGGCGACCAGATGCATGACCCGATATCCCACTCAGTCACATTAGCCTGACACTGTGCTAACCAGTCCGTGCCATATCCTAGTAATGCCAAGCACCAAACTGGCAAGCGACAAGTATCAATTTTGTAAGTCATGGTTTGACTTGACTGGAAATTAAACTCTCGATTTACCAGACGGGAAGCCTGTGCTCTACTGATTCAGCCACTGTGCCCGGTGCAGCGTGCTCTTTGGGAAAAAGGTCTTATAGAGGATTTCCATCAAATACTGGACCACTACTCCACCTGACCACAAGCAGTGGTGCAGTGGTACCCTATATATAGGTGACAAATACCTGGTGTTGACGATGACCACTTGCTGTCCAGACCTGACCTCGTCCACACCTCTTCTATCACCTCTCTGCTGCACCGCGCTCCTCCTTGATTATGTCTGAAAAATGTTCCAGGAGGGGGGAGCTGGGCAGCATTTCATTTTCTACCTCTTACTCCGTCCGTGTCTCTGGCTCGCCGACTGCTCACCACAGAGACGGCCCTTTGACTCAACTCTCCTCATTTCTCTTTCTCTATACTACCCATTCTTTTTTTTCTCCCAGGCTTACTTTTCATGATCAAGGGAATGGTTTGCTTGGGTGGGGCCCTGTACCTTTTTCACTGTTTCACTTTGTTCTTGCCTGCAGATCCCACCTTTTCCCGTCCCTTCCTCTTGAACCAGTTATTGTACGCGAGTGCAAAGTTATAATCGAACCGGAGTGATCCAGTACTGCTCCAATGACTTGTTGTTATTGTTGTAAAGTACCCCTCCGCTTCTACAGGTGGGCCCCCTGAAGTTAAATCTTAAATCTGAAGAACGGACCGATTTATCGGGGCCGTTCTCTAATTGCTGCAGAGCTGCAGCCTGTAACCGTCAAGGTTAAGAACCACCCAAGAGTCAGGTGTTGACGCTCCAACACAAAGGCTAGAGTTCAGGTGGTAGTGAAGCGGTACTATTTTATGACGTCACTGTTTCAGGTTCGGGGGGAGCTACACGCTGAAGGTGTGCGTGTCGGGAGGCAGTGTCAACCAGGACATCGTCATTGACTTTGTGACGTCATTCTTCCCTGGCGCGTACTTAAAGGTGAGAACATTTTCCCCACACACCCACACACACGTACACCCGCACACCCACACATATGTACACCCGCACATCCACACATATGTACACTCACACGTATGTACACCCGCACACACACATATGTACACTCACATGTATGTACACCCGCACACCGACACATATGTACACTCACACGTATGTACACCCGCACACCCACACATATGTACACTCACAAGTCTGTACACCCGCACACCCACACATATGTACACCCACACGTATGTACACCCGCACACCCTCACATATGTACACTCACAAGTCTGTACACCCACACACCCACACATATGTACACTCACACGTATGTACACCCGCACACCCACACATATGTACTCACACACGTATGCACACCCGCACACCCACACATATGTACACTCACAAGTCTGTACACCCGCACACCCACACATATGTACACTCACATGTATGTACACCCGCACACCCACACATATGTACACTCACAAGTCTGTACACCCGCACACCCACACATATGTACACTCACACATATGTACACCCGCACACCCACACATATGTACACTCAGACGTCTGTACACCCGCACACCCACACATATGTACACTCACACGTATGTACACCCACACACCCACACATATGTACACTCACACGTCTGTACACCCACACACCCACACATATGTAACCACAAGTATGTACACCCGCACACCCACACATATGTACCTCACAATCTGTACACCCACCCACCCACACATATGTACACTCACACATATGTACACCACCCGCACACCCACACATATGTACACTCACAAGTCTGTACACCCGCACACCCACACATATGTACACTCACACGTATGTACACCCACACACCCACACATATGTACACTCACAAGTCTGTACACCCGCACACCCATCCGCACACACATACACCCACACACATACACCCACACACATCCATACACATCCACCCACACACACCATCACACCCACCCACACCCACATACACACCCACACATCCACCCACCCACATATACCCGCACACACACCCGCGCACACACACTCACACACACATATGTACACTCACACGTATGAACACCCGCACACCCACACATATGTACTCACACGTATGTACACCCGCAGACCCACACATATGTACACTCACAAGTCTGTACACCCGCACACCCACACATATGTACACTCACACGTATGTACACCCGCACACCCATCCGCACACACATACACCCACACACATCCATACCCACCCACATCCACCTACACACATTCACCCACACACACCATCACACCCACCCACACCCACATACACACCCACACATCCACCCACACCCACATACACACCCACACATCCACCCACCCACATAGACCCACACACACACACCCGCGTGCACACACTCACACACACACACACTCCCGCACTCACACCCGCACACCCACACACCCGCACACCTACACAACCAAACACCCACATATATACAACTTTAAAGTTGCATAGTCCTATGATTTTGAGTTTCTGTCATTTTCTGAGATAAATATATTAGGTTGATCGTTATAATGTCTTAGTTCTTACTTACTCGGGCTGAGACCGTGCAGTCTTAGTTTGAAGTAACTTTCAGTTTAAATGGCTAACTTTTGAGATATTTGAAGTGCGAACACCCCAAATTAATTCTGGCAAGCACGTCGAAACTCTGACACCATAGGCTCCATCCAGTAAGAGGTTCTATTAAATTTACTTGGTATTCCCTTCTAATTCTATGTGGCAAGAAATGTTTAATGAGTGCATCAATATCTAATTTAAATATGTAGAATCATATCTAGGTCATTGTTTTGGTTTTGAAAATTTGATGCTTTCATCGGACTATGCAGCTGTAAGTAAGTATATTGTAATATTGTGCACAAGCCGCTAACAATGACTGGGGATATTTATTGGATGATGCCTTTTATTATCATGGTGCTGGTGGCCTGGTTTCCCAGCGGGGCAGCACTATAAAGTCGCCATGAGTGTGCACTGTCACAAGTCGGTACCCGTCCTGATATGACCATAGATGTTGCTAGGACGTAAAACAACAAACAAATGCCTCTTGGCGTTATTAACGCCGCATCTACTTCTCGTCTCCTCCGCCAGGAACGCCACCGCAGCTCCCTGGAGTTCAGCGTTCCTGATCACGTGACGTCGCTGGCCAAGCTGTTCGGAGTGCTGGAGACGAAGAAGGCGAGTCTGCACGTAGCCGACTACTCCGTCAGCCAGACCACACTCGACCAGGTAAGTCTGTAGTGGCACGAAAATAGCTGCCCCCTAAGACCGTTGAATAAAATGAGAAAAAAAAAACGCGCCACGGCATCTCCACTGAGCAACCGCTTAAAGTTGTATAGTGCGATGGGTTTAAGATTCTGCCATTTGTTTGTATAGATAAATACATCATATTAATCGTTATAATCTACTTTACTTTAGTTTGAAGTAACTTATTTTAAATGGCTTCCCTCTCCTCGCTTACCATACCCTCTCCATCCACCCCCCCCTCATCACCCCCTCTCCCACCCGTCCCATTACCCTCTCCCTATCCCTCTCCCCCTCCTTCTCCCTCTCCTTCTCCCTCCCCCCCCCCCTCCCCCCCCCCCCCCCCCCCCCTCACCTCCCCCCCTCCTTCTCCATCTCCCTCCCCCCCGCCCTCACTCATTCCCCCTACTCTCCACCCCTCCCCATTCCGCCTTTATTACACCCCATAATAACCCCATAATACACTTAAGACCTTCCACGTTTCAGCTGTTCGTTGACTTCGCTAAGCGGCAGACGGACGGCGTCACGGAGGAGGAGGAGGGGTCGGCCCGGCGCCCGGCCGACTTGTCGCCGGGAGGACACGGCCACACGCTGATGACCTACACCAACCTGGCCTTCGAGCAGCCCAAGGACGCCTCTCTCCCGCCACCCCGCCTCCCCTCCACCTGCCCCGGCCCCAACCTCTCCCCCGGCCCCGGTATCGGGCACCCGTCCCGAGCGGGCGCCGTTCATGCCACGCCCAACATCTACGAGCAACCAGAAGTGGTGGTAGCGGCGGCGGCGCGGACCTGCGCCCCCGCCCCCGGCCCCGCCCCCGCCTTCGCTCCCGGCCCCGCCCCCGCCACGCACGTGTACGAGAGCCTGCCGCGGCCTGCCGGTGACATGGTGGCCCGGGTGCAGGTTGGCGGGGAGGCGGGCTACACGGCCCGGGTAACGGTCGGGCGGGACCCCGACCACGTTCCCACCGGGCCCCGCTCCCTGCCCGACCTGGTGTACATCCCGGCCGAGACCGTCAACGTCAGGCTATAGAGCCGTGCACCAAGTGACCCCGCAGTTGACCCCGCAGTTGACCCGGTGACCTGCCTTATTTGGTTTTATTTTTTTATTTTTTTATTTTTCATTCTTCTCTTTTTCTTGCTTTAATAACAGACTTGTTCAAATGAGATTTATCGTTGTGTATTGATTGCTGTACAATGTAATTTTTAGCCAGTTTAAGGCATGCCTTATAAGTTATATAATCATACAGAATCTTATTGAATGCAACTTCCATGGCTAACAATAAAATGGAGAGTGGGTCGAACAATTGCTGGATAATGTATATGCTTATTATATATAGAGATCTATGGATATACATATGGATATAAATGTATATTTGCAAAAATATATATATGCAAATTATGTGTGTTATGCATACTATAATGTCTATATATCATATGTACAATGCATATACATAAAATACATATACATGCAATGCATATATACATGAAATGCATATACATGAAATGCATATATACATGAAATACATACTATATATACAATACATATTAAGACATATCTATAGTACATTATATGCATATACATATAATGCATGTGCATTACAATAACATGCATTACATGCATATGCATATACTATTTTTGCATATAATACATATACATAATACATATACATAAAATGATAAACCCTAGGTCACCATATATGCATTTAATATACATAAATACATTGCACATAATACATATACATCTAATACACATACATATAATACACATGCATTTAATAGTTAATACATATACATAAAATACATATACATGTAATACGTATGCATATACATACAATACAGATGCATGCAATACATACAATACCAATACATAATATATGTCAGGTATAAGACTTATGCGATTATAAAGGCGCAGAAGGGAAGATTCCCTATATGATCACCCATATGTTGTGCACTACTTTATGGGTGACCCTTTTTCAGGGTTGGGACAGGTGGCGCCACCCCCACCCAACCCCTACCAGTGCCGCGAATACTGGCAGTGTCACTCGCGCTGACCTGGTTGTTAAATTGAGAGAGGAGGAAGTAGTGTTTCAGCTACATGTCTCGTCTTAGTACACTTCAGTGTATTTCAAGTCCAATATATTACTACTAATACTTGCAGAACCACCTCTGCACATTATATTACAGGGTTCAGCATTGTATGTTAATACTAGTACTGCTGATTGCAATGCAATCTTCTCTGTTGTATCTAAAGCCGTGTTCACACCCACAACTTTGGGCCGAACTAGATAAGGCGAACTAAATGAGGCGAACTAGGCATGAAAGTGTGTCGTGTCCACACATCCAGTACTTGGGGCGGTTTAAGCTGGAAATCGATATCTGCGCATGAGCAAGTCCATACTAACCAGCGCCAGTTTCGGTTAGTCGACGTCGCCACCAGAGAGTGTGGGTTCGACCTAGATATGTATGGACTGAATCGCATTGGTTTGGAATGGTCAAAACTTCTGCTGGACAGAGAAAACCTTAAAATAAATCATGAAAAAATATATGTGCACCTCTAGCAGGTTCATAGACCAAATTATATAATATGCGCTTTTGATCGACCGGAAAATAAACAAACTAAGGTCTCGACTGCGCATGTGCGTGACGCGCTCAAGCCATATCGATTCATATAAACTACCTCACATCGTGGTTTATATAAAGCGAATAATATAAATCGATTCAGCCCTAAAATGCCATAGCATCGCGTTTACAGCCAAATGTAAATTGATCTAGACAAGTGGTTTTATATGAAGCGTTTTAACTCGCCCGTGTAAACACGGCTTATGTGTGGTGACTCAGGGTTTTGCATTATATGTGAACACTATTGCTCATTTTAACTCGATGGTAATGCAACTTTTATCCAAGTTAATACAATTTCTAATGCAACCTTATTAGGTATGTTTATATATGCTAGCATTTTTATTCTCCCTTTAAGTTTAAGACATAATAGGCTATATAATTTTATCCAGATTGTAGCATTATTGTCAATCGCATGAGGTTAATCGGACCAAGTGTGGCACTTCATATTTTAAAAGATCAACAGAAATAGCAGCTGCATATTTCGTCGTTACATGACATGATTATATATAATAGTTTTAGAAATAAGAAGTATATTCAGTTTGTTGGTGACCATTAATCATGCGAAGGTGCCAATGATGACACAAATAAAGAAAATATTGGCGATGAGTTCAAGGCTATGCTTGACCCTCAACCCCCCCCCCCCCACCCACCCACCCACCCCCGAGAGCGTATTGGGGAATTTTGTTTGTTTGCTTGTTGGAGTTTATGTCCTGCCAACATCTAAGTTCATATCAGGACGGAGGGGAAATGTGTGGTGGAAGTCTTTTGTTGACCCGGTAAGGGAGGGACAGAATTCTTTGGGGGGGGGGGGGGGAAGTATCCGTGAAATAGAACGGCTCTATATAAATATACATGTATATATATCACGGTGCAATCTTACCCAGAGTGCAATGCAGACAGTTTCCGATCTAACCGCAAGTTCTCATTTAAGTTGCAAAGTCCAATAAAAAACATTACATTTTCAAAAGCAAAACACTTATCTAGGTTTGAAGTTTGAATCTACACGTATCAAACTTAAATTATGTTCTGCTATATATAACGGCATACTAATGACAGGTACACACCTACCGTTTATCTGCACCCACCTACCGTTTACGATCTAAAACTGCCCAAAAGTCGGTAGGTGTGCGATACCGTAGCACATCTACCGATTGCGATTCGCGACTTAAAACTCAGTTTCAGGGCTAAAACTGCTTGCTTGTGATTACGATTCGCGATTCGAAAAATGAATCGGCCCGTTTTCAGTCATAAGGTCATCGCGAGTTTTAGTGCGTGAATCCTATAGGGTAGGTGTGTACTTGGCATAAGTCTATTTAATTGAACCTATTAGAATTGCCCCCTCCGTGAACAGACTGCCGCAGAGTGGCCTGGAAGGGCGACACGACCAGGTTGTTTTAACAAGATGCCGTATTGGCCACTCGTGGCTAACACACATTTTTCTGCTCAAGGGGGGACCCTCCCCCCTGAGTGTATTGGATGTCAGTCCCCACTGACATTAAAACACACTTTATTAAACTGTGTGGATTTCATGGCCCTGCACCAACAGTTTTACACTGCAAACAGCATGCACAACCTTTTTACTAAAGTAAAACAAGAAAACATTTTAGCCTTTTTGAGGGCAGCTGGTTTGTACTACATCATATAGTTTTTAAACAAATTTCATCAGTGAATAATACTATCATTTAGAATTTTATTTACCTTGACCAGAAACTATATGATTGTGAGTAAAAAAAAAAAATTCATGAGTGTCCATTGACACAGAATTGATTGTATGCTTTTACATGTAAAAGCGATGGTTTGAACAAAAACAAACATTTCTCACCGTGAATATGGCCTATGCTGCTGATATGGCATAAAGCAATCACCAATCAATCAATCAACTGAAACCTATAGGGACAGAGCTTTGGCAGCATGCCAAAATCAATTTTAATTGGTTAGATTTATACTTTAAATATCTCCAACATTAGCCATTTTAAATTAAGGATACTTCAAACTAATGTAAGGTACATTATAACAATCAACCTGATATACTTATCTCATTCTCGATGTCGGCATGACGTCACAACCCCGGAAACTAGCCCGCGAAGGGTAAAATACCGCCGTGATGTGTGCTGCAGCAATGCTATGTCTATGGGGAGCATATATTTTTGTAAAATAAATTTAAAAACTTTCATCGGATCGATTAAAAATATCTCAATGCGCGATTGAAGAGGAAGATCTGAGGTATTTAATTTAACCTAAGAGCAATTTTCCCTGAAAGTATTAAAAACAGAGATAATAGTGAAAGTTGGGATATTCTGAGTGTCAGTGCCAGTGTTAGCCTTACCAGATCATGGCCTCAAAAACTATTTTCGCCAAATAAATTCAAGAACTTCCAATTGGCTGATAAAAAAAAAAGCTGAATGTGAAATTATAGAGAAAGATCTGAACTATTTAATAGAAACAAGAGAAATTTGCTTTCAAAGCACCAAAAAGCAAAAATCTCTGTGATAGATAGGGTAGTTTTAATGTTGTTTCTATGAGAGTGGCATTTGTTTTACCCTTCGCGTGCCGTGAACCCCAAAAGTGCCCGGATGTCCGACATCGAGAATAAAATGATAGAAACTCAAAGCCATCGGACCATGCACCTGTACTTGGGGAAGTTAGCTAATACTAACTGTATGCACAAGTAGCTATGACCACCCAGTGTGGCACATCATATCGAACATATATATTTTTAGTATCCAAGCAACGGCCGAAAGGGCCACATTTTATACCGATTATGTCAGAGGTCAGTGGGTCAAAGGTCAGAGGAAGTCCGAGTTTTGTTTCCGAAAATGTCCGTTGAGTTTCACATGTATCAGTAGGGTATAACTATAAAAAAACACAACTGTTATCAAATGCCTCTTCTATTTTTGTTGGAAAATATGTTATTCATTGGAATCCAAGTGCTGGTCTTGCAAGCCGTCCGTGGTTACCATTATTTACACAGTTCTTTGATGGTGGTGGTGATGATGATGATGGTGGTAATGGGGTATGGTAAATTGTAGTTATGGGGTATGGTGTATGATAATGAGGACTGTGTTATGTTTTGCGTTATTTACTTTTAATCTATTAAATAGATATTTTAAATGTATATTTGGTCAATATTAGAGAGTGGATGGCCACTTGATGGATAGAGAATTTCTAATGAAGCATTATGATGGAATAAATTGTGTATGACAAAATTGGCTGTTTTTATTAATTTTATCTTACTTGAGCAACTGCATAACAAGACTTTACATATTTTGTATAAGGACAGATATGACGGAATACAAATAGAGGTCAGGCGCAAAACCACGTGAATGACGATCCAAAAATGGAATCAAGCCTTCAAAAAGTTAATTTAGTTATATTCCTACGTTTTTGTTTATTGCTCCATGGCCACGTGATCATATGAAAAGTGGAATTAATGAGAATTAAAAACTATTTTCCGGTAGAAATCGATTTATTTAAACTACATTTTTGGATCGACGTTTACGTGATTTTGCAGGTTTGAACTCTTCAAATTTAATGCATATCGCCGTGATTATGGTTTGGTTGTTGGAGTTTTACGTCCTGGAAACATCTATGGTCATTTCAGGATGGGTACTGACTTGTGACTACTCACTCATGGTGACTTTATAGTGCTGCTCCACTGGGAAATCAGGCTGCTGGCACCATGACCCGATATCCCACTCAGTCACATTATCCTGACACTGAACTGACCAGTCCTTGGTCTATCCTATTAATGTGGAGTGCCAGGCTAGGAAGCGACAAGTATCAATTTTATAAGTCGTTGGTTTGATTCGACCGAGAACCAAACTCACAATCTCCCGCACGCGAGGCCCGCACTCTACCGATTCGGCCATTCCACCCGGTTTGGCCTTTGCTGCCGTCCTGGCGCTCAGCAACCACCAATCAATAGAGGGGGTGTAATGACCTCACAAGACAACTTTTGGTGGCCATATTGGATTACATACAGAAGGCTTGCAACTGCCTACACTGTCTTATTTACTGATTTGTTGGTTTATTTGTCACTGTTTTGAGCAGTTTGGCCTTAGAAGTTGTTGCTAAAGTACTGTAAGTAAACACATTGGATGTAAACTGCCCAGAACCTCCCAGAACACAAGAAAAATCTGTTTTACTGCATCTGCATGCATTCACAAGATGGCTAGGGAGGGTGCTCGTAATCCAAGATGGCAGCCCGCTGACCGCTGATTGCTAATGGCGCTGTCACATTACGACGCTTCTTGCCGGCGCGGCGCCAATGCGCAAAATCACTTTTTAACGCCGAGGCACGTAAAACTTTTCGGTGTGGTGGGAAAAGTTTGACATAGTGGTAGCGTGCGCCCGACATTGTGTTAACGTATATCGATGCGTCAAAAAAACCACAAAAAAAGGTGGGCGCAACATGTAGGAATGAGCTTCACGCGTGCACGGCGTGTGCATAGCGTTCGCATAATGTTATTCCAGCGCCCCGCTAGCGACCGGCCGACGTGTTACACAATGTATGAGAGTGCGTGATCGATGCATGATCGACGCGTGACCAACGACACTCCAGCACGTTTCGGCACGTGTCGGCGTGGCGCCAGCATGATATCAGCGCGCCAACGTTAACCGAGCGGCAGATGCATGGCCAACACGTCCAAAATGTCGAGAAACAGTGGAGAAACGCCAAGAGCGCGTCGGCCATACGTTATGCATACGTCGGAGGTACGTTACCGACGTGCTGATGGAACGCTTGCCGTCGTTGGAAAAAAAGTCAGCGTCACACAACGTCAGAACAACGTTCCTCCAACGAGCGTGTAACGTATCTCAACATGCCACTGATGTTGCCATAACGTTGGCACCCGCGCGTTGTCGCACGTCAAAAGTTTCCCCGATGTGCGCC
Organism: Branchipolynoe longqiensis; assembly: GCA_030323885.1. Taxonomy (NCBI): domain Eukaryota; kingdom Metazoa; phylum Annelida; class Polychaeta; order Phyllodocida; family Polynoidae; genus Branchipolynoe; species Branchipolynoe longqiensis. Next base: position 66,796,662 of record CM059192.1, on the reverse strand, counting down.
TAATGCGCGTGTAACGCTTCCTGACGTTTCCCGACGTAGCGCCAAAAAATGACATACGTCAACGCGCATTGGCGAGAAGTGTCGTAATGTGACATCACCATAAGTGATGACGTCACGGGCACTCCCTCTATCGGTTGAGGAGAGCAGAATTGTTGTTGTTGAGCATATGGGGGAAGTTGACTGCTACTTAAAATGCTGGGTGTGTGGAGTTCAAGTCAAATGCAGAACAATGAGTTATGTGAGACACGACAAGGTTGTCAATGATAAGTAGGGTGGAAAGGGCCGGGTGGAAGTTGTTTGTTGGTGCTTTACATCCTGGCGACATCCAAGGTCATATGTCATATGATATGAATATTATGATGATGCGTATGGAATTGTGACAGTGCCGTGTGTGTGTGTGTGTGTGTGGGGGGGGGGGGGTTCTCTGCTTTGCGCGAATGACAGAACCACATCTAGGAAACCTAATATGTACAGAGACTCAATCTACAATCCCAATCCATTAATTGTCGTCGTGAATTTACGCATGAACTCTCCTAGTGTTAAAGTTGCCTAGTCCGATGGTATAGAGTTTTTGTCATTTTTCTGAGATTAATATATTTATTTGATTGTCTAACCTTTGGGATGTTTGAAACGTAAACATGTCAAATTAGTTTTGGCGGGCTTGCCAAAACTATGACACCCTAGTATTCTGAAGTAACAGGTTCTATTAAATTGACTCAGTATTCCCTTCTATGTGGCAGCAAATGCTTAATAAGTGCATCGGTATCTAAATTAAATATGTAGTATCAAATCTAGATAATTGTTTTGTCTTTGAAAATTTGATGCTTCATCAAACTATGTAGCTTTAGGCCGTCACCAATCAATACAAAAAACCCACCCGTAACCCAAGACATTCTCCTAGTCACTGACGACTGAGTATGCTTGTCGTATTGGGTCTTTGTGTCCTAGCTCAGCGGCAGAGTCAAACCAATGACTTCTAAAATTTATACTTGACGCTATCTAGCCTGGTGCTTGGCATTAATAGGATTGGGCAAGGGCTGGGTAGCTAGTCAGGATAATGCGACTGTGCGATATCGGGTCATGGTGCTGGTGGCCTTGTCTCCTAGTGGGAAAGCACTATAAAGTCACCATGAGTGCGCACTGTCACAAGTCAGTATCCATCCTGATATGACCTTAGATGTTGCTAGGATATAAACCCTAAGAAACAAGCATACGTCCCAGCAACATCCTAGGACCTATCAAGACTGGTACCACAAATATGACCCTGTGTGTTGCTAGGATGTGAAATAGAAATAAAGCTAACACCCCACAAACACCCAAGCTATGCCAGTTTGCCAATAATCATATCACCGTAATAATAATAAATAAGATCACAAAGTTAATGCAATGCTTGATCACATAATCCAATCGAATAACCTTCCACCCATTTATATTTGCATAACTAGTTATACACTTTACATGTATTTTTACCTATCCATATGAATTTACACATGGTTACACATATTTACACGTATTTACAGTATTTACACGTATTTACACGTAATTACACTATCTACACGTATCTACGCGTATCTACACGTATCTACACGTATTTACACGTGTTTACACCTATCTACACGCACCTACAGGTATCTACACATATTTACACGTATTTACACATATTTACACGTATTTACACATATTTACACGCATGTTCATATATTTCTGAGTTTGCATGTTAATTCATGTTTTTAGTTTTTTCCTGAATAAAATAACAATTTAATTGGTAATTAATTGAATACCTACACACCTTAATAAATAAAATCGACTCATTTTAAAATAAAAGGAATGCTCATTTATCCGAAAATAAAAAGAATGCTCATTTAAGGGTGGTTAAAATCAACAACCCCCTCCAGCTACTAATGAAATGAGTCGTTGAAATTTGAGCACCTGTTAATATGTCAGTCATCAATACATATATAAACCCATACATCTTCAGTCGCATTGCAATTTAGTACCGACAAAGACCGATTCAAGGAAGTCGCAGTCCTAGTTTGCATTCTGGGAATGCGGCTCGGCAACCTTCGTATGACGGATTGCCTTCATATTGCACACATCAGCAGGTCAATTGCCACTGAGTGAATGTGATGCATTAGGCCTAAGTCACCCTGGCCGTAATCGATTAACACGACCCGGGCGACTCGGGTCACCCGAGTCGTCAGAATTTCAAATAGAACACCATGAGTGGAGTCGACAAATACACGTGCCGTGTGCAAAACAACCCGACCCCAGTAACCCACCTCTTGGCTGGGGTTTGCAAGGAGCGATGACGTCACATTTGCGCTGGTACCGTCCTTCAGGCTAACAGCCACCGGTACTAGTCATACATATTTTTTGTTGGTAATAACATAGATTAATGAAATTGAAATATCACTAAACTATGCCATCATAAAAATAGCTAAATCATATTTTGCTGTAATTTTATTGGCTACTAAAAAAACAAATAAAACGGCCACCATTTTTGTCACCCGAGCGTGGAGAAGCTTATTCGATTATTCGACCCGAGTCTGCAGGATGTGCGCATGCGCCAAAAAGTGGCTCGGGTGACCAGAGTCGATTAATCGATTACGCCCACTACAGCTTGTGACCAAGTGTGACCACTTTGCAACCAAAAGCCACTAACCTCGTTGCGACCAAAGCACACAAAAAAGGCAGGAAAAACAATGGTCAGCGATTGGTTGACGATCAGTCAATGACCAGCCGAAAGCGCTAAAAATGGTTTGTAACCTCTGGGTGACCGTTTTGTGATCGTCGCAATGAGGTTTTTGGTGAAGCACCTGCACATGCTGCAATCTTACACCAACCGGTCTCCAACTGCTTGCGATCGCATATATATATGTACAAACATGGGTATAGCTATTGTCACACATGCAAATTGGAATACAAATATTATACATCTATTCATATATTTGAGTAAATTTATGAATGACAAAATAATTCAAATAATATTATTTTGTAGATTGTTGAAAAATTCCAGATAATATGAGGTGCATTATTTGAATTATAATTATGCAAAGTTCCTCATGTCCCCCCCCCCCCCCCCCCCCCCAAACATGATTGATCTCTCAGTCATTGATAAATTAATTGAATTGAAGTGGCGTACATGATAGGCGATCAATGCTGACCCCGATATGACCTTTATTTATTTATTACTCTTGCTGCCCGTGGGAGTCTACAACGCTCACTGGGTCACCATCTAAACCCAGACAGTAGCCTGTTTCGTGGACAGTTGGTTGTGTTTGCTCGTTTGGGGTTTTACACCCTGGCAACATCTATGGTCATATCAGGATGGGCACTGACTTGTGAGAGGGTGCATTCATGGTGTCAACTTTATAGTGCTTCCCCACTGGGAAACCAGGCCATTGGCCCCATGACGCGATTTCCCACTGAGTCACATTATCCTGATATTGAGGTAATCAGTCCTTGTCCTGTTCTAGTAATGCCGATTGCTGGGCAATTTTGGAAGTTGCCACCAGAATCGTACTGTCCTGTTTGGTTGGTGGATCGAGTTAGCACGGAGCACACAACCCGCCATCTGCAACCCACAACCCTAAACCGCAACCCCTAACCCACAACTCACAACCCACAACCCACAACCCACAACCCACAACCCACAACCCACAACCCATAACCCACAACCCTAACCAGTAACCTGCAACCTGGACCCCCTAACCCATAACCTGTAACCCACAACCCCTAACCCACAACCTCTAACCCGTAACACACAACTCACAACCCGTAACTTGTAGCCCACAACCCTAACCCGCAACCCCTAACCCACAACTCACAACCCACAACCCATAACCCACAACCCTAACCCACAACCCGCAACCCGCAACCCGGACCCCCTAACCCACAACCCCTAACCCACAACCCACAACCTCTAACCCGTAACCCACAACTCACAACCCTTAACTTGTAACCCACAACCCTAACCCGCAACCCCTATCCCACAACCCACAACCCCTAACCCACAACCTCTAACCAGTAACCCACAACCCACAACCCGCAATCCACAACCTGTAATCCACAAACCACAACCAAATCCTGGACACGGGCCTGGCAGGAACGCACTGCCCAGCTAGTCCGCCTCATGCGTGCTCACACACACTCCCCCCCCCCCCCCCCCACCACACACACCCGAAGCACCCCCCCCCCCCCCCCCCACCAACTCCCCACACTCCCACATCAGAATCGGTATAGTGCAGGCTTCCCGCGCGGAAGGTCGGGAGTTCGATTCCCGGTCGAGTCAAACCAATGACTTACAGAATTGGAACTTGTCGCTTCCTAGCATCGCAGTCAGCATTAATAGGATAGGGAAAGGACTGGTTAGCTCAGTGTCAGGATAATGTGACTGAGTGGGATATCAGGTCATGGTGCCAGTGGCCAGATTTCCAAGTGGGGCACCACTATAAAGTCACCATGAACGCGCACTGTCACATGTCCAGTACCCGTCCTAATATGACCGTAGATGTTGCCAGGACTAAAACTCCAACTCCCCCACATCAACATCCAAGTATATCGCACGGCCATACCAATAAATGTCAGGGCCCTGGGGCCATATGCAGGAGTCAGTGTTAGCGGGGTTTGGTGTTACAGCCTGTTACCGTTTAGATATCACCGAAGTCGGGACCTGGGTCAAGTCGTATGCAGGAGCGCGTAACACTTTCATTATAGCTAAACGTGAAGTTATTTATAGATTTGGGAAATCCCTCTGCGTTTGTAGCCATATATTAGGCTCAAATCTATCGAATGCGATCATATTTAACAGAATTACATATGCAATAAGTGAAATTTTATCAATTTAACCCTAAAATCGAAGCATTATTAAGGCTACTGCCGCATTGGCGGCGATATTAATAGTTATATTTTCGAATCGACGAACGTATTGTAAACAAACCGCCGCCGCCGCCAGTATGGAAAGCGACGTCGATGCGGCGGCGGCGGCGGCGAATTGTTTACTTTACGCTCGTCGATTCGATTTGACACTATTAATATCGCCGCCAATGCGGCAGCAGCGTTAATATTGCTTCGGATTTAGGGTTAATTTAATGAAATTTCACTTATTGCGTATGTAATTCTGTTAAATATGATGCCATTGAATAGATTTAGGCCTAATCGATACCTAACACCAACCTTAAACCACATATGTTTCTGGTTTAGATTAACCTAGTTTAAGCTTGTGGTGTTAGGCCTATCACTGACTCGTGCATACCGACTTTTCGGCGCTAAACCAGAAATCCCATCTAAACGCGCTTTGTGTCGGTATCACCGACTCCTGCATATGGCCCCTGGTGTCCTGGGGCCATATGCATGAAGCAGTGTTAGCGCTCCAAACCTGTGGTTAGCGGCGATCTCCAGGTTAGCGGCAAAAAGTCGGTATGTATGGAGCAGTGTTATGGAAACCCCGCGAGTTAAAAGTCGGGTATGCTAACGCCACTCCGTAGCAGGTATAAGGGCGGTGTTAGGGACCGACTCGGGCCAAATGTATTCAATGCTATCATATTTAACAGAGTTATATACTCAAAATGTGAAATTTCATTAAATTAACCCTAAAATCAAACTGATATTAATGCCGCCACTACATCGGCGGCGATATTAATATTGTCGAATCGATGAATGTAAACTAAACCCGCCGCCGCCACATCGGCGATAACAAGGCTCGCTGGTGGCCGGCAGTGTTAGCGACCGATTAGGCCCAAATCTATTGAATGCGATCATATTTAACAGAATTACATACTCAAATCGTGAAATTTCATTAAATTAACCCTAAAATCAAACCGATATTAACGCCGCCGCTACATCGGCGGTGATATTCATACTGTCAAATCTAAACAAAACAAATCGCCGCCGGCAACAGGCTCAGATGGATTTCCCAAATCTATAAATAACTGCTAGGTTAGCTAACGCCTCTGCACTTTGGACCCGTACATACCCCGTGATCCATTTCCCAACACTGGCGTTAGCTAACCCGAACCTGGCCCTTAACACCAGAGCCAATAAATAATTCTTCATGCATACGGGCCCAGGACTCCGCACTAAAACTGAAGATGTGGCGCCATCTGGCGGCGTACGTACGGCTCGTGTGTACGCCTCTTTAATGGTGCCACGATAGACCCCTTTCAATGTTTATAAACATCGTGTATGCACGCGCAGCCAGGCTGCAGAACGAATGCACACTGCCATTGAGTTTGCCAGTATGCGCAGTGAAAAACATCAGCTTTATTCAAATTCAGACCCCTAACCTTATAAAGTTAATATAATCTGTTTGTTAAACAAGTTTTCTACATGTGTTCCAATCGGTTTGTTTCTAGGTGGTGTGGTTTTAGAGATACCTAAGTTTTTCTGTGTGAAGATTGCTCACAGCCATTGACAATGCATTGAGTTTGCCGGTATGCGCAGTGCAAAACGTCAGTTTTATTCAAAATTAATAGAAATGCAAAACCCTAACCTTATAAATTTAATATAATCTGTTTGGTAAACATGTTTTCTATATGTCTTCCAAGTGGTTTGTTTCTATGTGGTGCGGTTTTAGAGATATTTAACTTTTTCTGTATGAACATTGCTCACAGCCATTGATAATGCATTGAGTTTGCCGGTACGCGCAGTGCAAAACGGTAGTTTTATTCAAAATTAATAGAAAGGCAGAGCCCTAACCTTATCAATTTAATATAATCTGTTTGTTAAACATGGTTTCTATATGTGTTCTAATCGGTTTGTTTCTAGGTGGTATGGTTTTAGAGATATTTCACTTTTTCTGTGTGAAGATTGCTCATAGTCATTGAGTTTGCAGTGTGACCGTGTGCCGTTCTGCAGCCAAGCAGCACGCGCACTGACCTAAATACCCATGCTGACGTCATATGAAATAGGTCTATAGCCTCAACACCAAAGCTACAGTAAAACCTCTCTAATTCGACCGACCATGGGACCGACTTTAAATGGTCCATTTAGAGAGGTGGTCGGTTTAGGGAGTTTTTTTTTATCGGTACAATGGTATTATTGTATGGGCGATCGTTTGGGACCCAAATAAAATGATCGATATAGGGGAGTGGTCGATTGGTGGAAGTCGTCGATTAGAGAGGTTTTTACTGTACATCCAAAGTGAAATCTAAATTGGATATGTAAGATCAAATCTAGGTTAAGTGTTTTAGTTTTTTTAAATTGATGCTTTCAACGGACTATGCAAGTTGAATAACAATACGGGTGCAGTGTCCTAATGGGGACCTTTCATGAGCCATTTCTCTCGCTATTCACTTGGTGGCAGCACCCATTCCCGGTCCAAGTCGGCCATCGTTGTTGGATAGAAGGGTGTAGGTGTGTGTATTTTGGTGGTGTAGGTGTGTGGTGGGGGTGGGTGTGTGGTGGGAGTTTAGGGATGTGGTGGGGATGTAGGTGTGTGTTGGGTGTGTGTGGTGGGGTGTAGATGTGTGGTGAGGGATAAGGGGTGTAGGTGTGTGGTGGTGTAGGTGTGTGGTGGGTGTGTGTGGTAGGTGTGTGTGGTGGGTGTGTGTGGTGAGGGTGTAGATGTGTGTGTGGTGATGGTGTAGGTGTGTGTGGTGGTGTATGTAGGTCTGGTGTGTGTGTGTGGTGGGGGTGTAGGTGTGTGGTAGGAGTGTAAGTGTGTGGTTGGGGTTTAGGTGGGTGGTGGGGTGTAAGTGGTACTGGCGGTATAGGTGTGTGTGCTGGGGTGTAGGGGATATAGGTGTGTGTGGTGGGGTGTGTGGTGGAGGTTTAGGGCTATGGTGGGGGATGCAGGTATGTGGAGGGGTTTAGGGATGCTAAAGATTGAGGTGCGGCTCTACAAGACACCCCTACACCTCCACCCAAACCACCTACACCCCCACCACACAGACCCTCAACCCCCACCACACACACATACACCCTCACACATCCCTACACCCCCACCACATCCCTGAACCCCCACCACACCCATACCCCCCAGCACACCTACCCCACCATACCCACTCACCACACACCACATCCCCACCACACACCCCTAAATCTCCATGCACCCCCACCACAATCCTCACCATACCCCTACACCTCCACATCACACCCACCACACAAACATATGCCCCCACCACAAACACACCATACACCCCAACCACACCATACCCACTCACCACACACCCCTACACCATCACCCCCTAAATACACACACCCACCCACCACACACACCAAAATCCTCACCACACAGCTACACCTCCACTACACAAACATACGCCCCCACCATACACCCACCATACACCCCATCACCCCTCAACCCAACTACACCCCGTCAACCCCACACTTGATAGTCGTATAAGGAACTGCTTCTATCCAACCAAAGCATTATAGAAACCGGCATGGTGCACCATCTGACGAGAGAGTCATGCAAACTGAAAGGTCCCCATTGGTAGCGAGCGTACCTCGCGTGTGGAATATTGGGAGTTCGGTTCCCGGTCGAATCAACCCAATGACTTTGAAAATGATATTTGTTGCTTCCTTCCCTGGTGCTTGATATTAATAGGATAGGGCAAGGACTGGTTAGCTCATTGACAGGATAATGTGACTGAGTGGGTCATGGTGCCAGTGGCCTGATTTCCCAGTCAGGCAGCACTATAAAGTCACCATGCGTGCGCACTGTCACAAGTCGGTACCCATTCTGATATTACCTTAGATGTTGCTAGGATGTAAAACAACAAACAAACAATTAACAATGACTGAAATACATATGTATTCAAGCCACACTGATATATATATATATATATATATATATATATATGCATATATATATATATATTTATATATATATGGGATTATTTGTTTGTTTGTTTGGGTTTTATGTCCTGGCAATATCTAAGGTCATATTAGGACGGGTACTCAATCACATTCTGATACTAAGCTAACCAGTCCTTGCCCTACCCTATCCTAGTAATGTTGATCACCAGGCTAGGCCGCGACAAGTATCAATTTTGTAAGTCATTTGTTTTGACTCAGCCAGGATTCAAACCCCTGACCTTCCACACGGGAAGCCTGCACTCTCCCGAATCCGCCACCGCATCCGGTTTGTAGATCATCAGGATCATCAATATAATATATTTATCTAAAAGAAAACCATCTATGGCATAAACTGAGATGAGAACCACTGGTTTATGATTTAGTGCTATATTCGGAGGTATAGATCATCTGTAATTGCAGTGCATGCCTCCTACACACCACACCCGTCTTCCTGAAGGAGCGATGGGTCGGTAGCGATGAGTGACTTTTATTTTAATGACCATTTGATGGTGATTTATTAATAAGCCACACTCCACCGGCTGGGTACCCAAGCCCTGATGGCGACAAGTTAATTAATTATGCAAGTGACTTTATTATATGGCAATAACCACTTACATATTAACAAAGACCCTATAATACTAAGACGGCTCACTCCCTATCTCTCCCATGGTAATGCAAATTTCGCAGTGCCACCTTGTGGTGGGTTTGATCAGCCCAGCTGCTGGTTGGTGTTTCACATGTAAACATATACAATTATATTATACATGAGATAGGTAAGTATGAATACACATCAATATGACATTGCTATGAACAAATACACATCATCATCAGCATCGTCATCAGCATCACCATCATCACACATCATTCACATTATTATATACATTTATACATATAATATAGCACCTGTTTAACCAAGAGAACAGGCAGTGCACCAAGTGGTGGGTTTGATCATTTTGATTACACAGTACAGGCTGAGTGATCCGTCTTAGTATTATAGGGTCTTTGATATTAACTTACAGATCCTCTTCTGGCTGATCTAGGCCCTATTCGGCCTTTAATACCAGCTCGTTATGGTAAAAAATAACTACTTGTTTGCACACATACGGAGGTCGACGGAGCCTTGAAGTCATATAATTGTGGATGTCCTCTCCAATGTCTATTTGGCATTCTCTCAAATGCTTCTACCGTTGGTCTGGGAGACTGTTCCATGGATCTGTCACTCGAAAGAGAAACGAGTGTTTCCTGACCTCAAGTTTGGGCCTCTCCTTGAAGATCTCATACCGCTGGCCTCTGGTGTTACTGTTTATTCAGAGGTTACAAAGCGGGGTCATTTCGGTACACATGGACTGGTTAATAACTGGTTGTGCGATCCTGTAGAGATTCATTCAGTCAGCCGGAACGAGGTAAATCTACATGGTAGACAACTAGTATAAATTAGTTTTTGTTTATATTCGCATAAATAATACATTTAACCAACATGCCTTATTTCTTCCTGGCTGCTGGCAGCATGACCGGCTGGGAGGGAAGGGGGTCGGGTCGAGGGGGGGGGGAGGCTGAGGACGGGGGATGCCCGGCTGGGAGGGAGGGAGGCCGGGTCGAGGGGGGGGGGGAGGCGGGCTGAGGACCGGGGATGCCCGCTGGGAGGGAGGGAGGCCAGGACGAGGGGGGGGGGGGAAGGCAGGCTGAGGACCGGGGATGCCCGTCTGGGAGGGAGGGAGGGGGGTCGAGGGGTCTGCGGGGCAGGCTGAGGATGAGGGATCCCCGGCTGGGTGTATAAATATGACCGAGACGCGGCGGATCGTCAATTCACTCGGAGACCGTCACGGGTGAGTAGCGCCTCGTCATGCCGCCATTACTGCTCACCGCCTCCCTCCTGCTGGCAGTGGCCGCCTCCTCACCGGAAGTCCAGGCGCCACGTCCCGTTGACCCCGTACCGGAAGCGTTTTCTGCCTTTGTCGCCAGCGCGCCGTCGTAAGTACAGCGTTGTGTAGCTAGTGACAAAATGTTGTCTGCGCCGATTGACGTTCGATTCGGTCGGTGGGTGGCGCCACTTGTGGGGTTTTCCCCTCCTTCAGTTTAGCGCTTAATGCTAATCAATGCCGGTGTAGTAAGTTCAAAATACTACCCCGCAAAAACACTGTGGTAGTGTTTTCAACCTAGGTTCAAAACACTATGGTAGTGTTTTCAACCTAGTTGAAGGTAGGTTGAAAACACTACTGTGTCACGCTCAAAACACTATCCTTAAGTTCAAAACACTACCTTTAAGTTCAAAACACTACTCTAATTGTTTTAATATAATTGCTGCATAGTGAATGTCATTTGTAGTAGGGTGGGGTAGTATGCAGTAAGGTGGGGCAGTATGCAGTAGGGTCGGGCTGTATGCAGTAGGGTGGGGCTGTATGCAGAGAGGTGGGAATAATGCATTAGGGTGGGACAGTGTGCAGCATATACTACTAATATGTGCTTCAAACACTGCAGCACCATCAGCGTATAATAATATGTGATAAAATCGCCGCAGCACCATCAGCGTATAATAATACATGGTGCAGATGCCACAGCCCTATCAGTGTATACTACTAGTATGTGTATCCTAATATGACCTTAGATGTTGTCAGGATGTAAAACTCCCAACAACCAAACAAACTAGTACATGCTTCAAACGCCACAGCATGGTCAGCATACAATATGTAGGCCTACCGCTGTACCAGTAGGTTACATTTTCTGGCATTACAACCCCCACTGCCGTGTTATGATAGTGTTTTGAACGTGGGTAGTGTTTTGGATGTACATACTGGTAGTGTTTTGAACTTAACAGTAGTGTTTTGAGCTTAACAGTAGTGTTTTCAACTTAAGTTGAAAACACTACGGTACTGTTTTCAACGGGGTAGTGTTTTGAACGCCCTACACCGGGCCGACATGCCAATTGTTGGCTAGTTATTTATTACACGTGATTGTGTTGACATTATCAGGGTTGTTTTGGTTTGTTTCCTTCAGTTTAGTACTTAAGGTATACCGGAGCCGACTTGCTAATTGTTGCCTGTTATTTATTACGTGTCGTTGTGTTGACATCATCAGTGTTTTTATGCGGGGTGTCTTTTCAGCTTAGCTCTTAAGGGCGACGTATGCCGGGGTCGACATCCTAATTGTAGCATATTTATTTATTATGCGTGATTGTGTTGACATCATCAGTGTTTTCTGGGGTGTTATTTTCTTCAGTTTAGCACTTAAGGCCGACTTGCTAATTGTTTCCTCGTTATTTATTTCGCGTGATTGTGTTGACATCATCATTGGTTTTTGTTGTTGGGTGTTTTTCTTCTTCTCCAGTTTAGCACTTAAGGCGACGTATACCGGAGCCGACATGCTAATTGTTGTCTAGTTATTTATTATGTGTCATTATGTTGATTGCATCACTGTCGATTTAACAAGAAATAATCTAGGAATCGATGGAGATTTTCTCTTTCTTTCTGTTAGTTTCTCTCTCCTCTCTCTCCTCTTTCTCTCTCCTCTCTCCGATTTCTCTACTGGCGTCAGTTGATGGATATTGTTTGAATTATATTTATATGAGACCGCTACAAATCCACCAACTGCTTAAAGTTGTATTGTTCGATGGTTCTGAGTTGTTGTCATTTCCCTGGGTTGATTGTTCTAGTCTACCTTACTTTAGTTTGAAGCAACTTTGCTTTAAAATGATTAACTTAGGAGATATTTGAAGTGTAGAATTGCTAAATTAACTTTAACTCTGACTCCATCGGCTTCAGCAGTAACATGTTCTACCGTCCTGATATGACCTCAGATGTTGCTAGGACGTAAAACAACAACAAACAAAACAAACAATGTTCTATTAAATTGACTCAGTATGTCCTTCTATGTAGCAATAATCACAAGTTGCAAAATTCGATGAATTTAAGTTTCTGGCATATTCTTTGCGATAAATATATATTTGTTAAATACTAAAATGGAAAGAAAACCATGTAAATAACTGATTTATGTTTTAAATTCATGGAATAGAACATAGAAATGCCTAATAAATATAATGCATACAACTATGGTAAAAGTTTAAAACAAATGCTATGTAAGATTGGTTGGTTGTTGGAGTTTTACGTTCTGGCAACATCCAAGATCATATCAGGAAATACAATCTAAGAAGTGAAGCAATAATACTAACAGATTAAGTATTACAAATAAATTTATTATAAAAAAAATAGTTTCTTTTAGCAAAACTTAATAACGTGTCGTGGATTGACATGGGATGAATGCCAGCTCTATATATGAATGTACATCCAGAAAATTAAAAAACAAAACAGAAAACAACAACCACTTTTAAGTTAGTTGACACTTGGCTCGGCAGATTTAACGAAGCGGCTGTCAATCTTGCCAATGCGAAGCGCCAGAATCAAGTCAACCATATCGCCCTTCAATACGGAGTCAGCATTGGCATGGCGCCCTACTTCCGTGTGCCTGCCGCGGAGGTCAGAGGTCACCATGGCGGGGGCGCCAACAACGGTCAAAACAGTGGGTATGGCTATCCCTATGGCCATGGTGAAAACCAGGCCTATGGTCAGAATAATGCCTATGGCTATGGCCATGTTCTGAACAATGCTTATGGTTACGGTCATGGTCAGAACAATGCTTATGGCTATGGCCATGGTCAGAACAATGCCAATGTCTATGGCCATGGTCAGAACAATATCAATGGTCAGAAAAATGTCTATGGCTATGACCATGGTCAGAACAATGCCGATGTCTATGGCCATGGTCAGAACAATGTCAATGGTCAGAACAATGTCTATGGCTATGACCATGGTCAGAACAATGCCTATGGCTATGGCCATGGCCATGATCAGAACAATGCCAATGTCTATGGCCAAGGTCAAATCAATGTCAATCGTCAGAACAATGTCTATGGCTATGGCCATGGTCAGAACAATGCTAATAGCTATGGCCATAGTCAAAGCAATGCTAATGGCCATGGGCTTGGTCAGAACAATGGCTATGGTTATGACCTTGGTCAGAACAATGGGTATGGCTATGGCCATGGTCAGAACAATGCATATGACCATGGCATCAAAGCTGGCTATGCTGGTTATCGTCAGAATCCTATCCTAGCCACATTCGGTGATAATTCCGGATACGGCCACACTGCACAATATGCTGCCCCCCTGCCTACATACGCCCACCATGGCCAAGGTCAAGGTCAAGCCCAAGGTCTTGGTCATAATCAGCTGGTCGTGGCGTCTCACAAGCCGGTCCAGCTCGCCGGTCCCTCCGCGGCCGACCAGGTGCCGGGACCGACCCAGGCGGACCAGCAGAGCGGTCCCACGGAGGCGGACCAGCCGTCCGGTCCAACCAAGTTCGACCAGCCGGCGCGTCCGATTGACCCCGCGCCGTCAGCCTTCAGTGACCTTCACGCCGCTGCCCCGTCGTGAGTATGCTAATTACTGCGTTTGGTACCAGGTGGCACTAGTGTCGTAAGAAGTCAGTGGAATATAATTGAAAGGGTTCAGGCGTAAACAAACAAAAAAACCTGACAAATGCCACCCGGGCCTGAAATGAAACCATGACTACCATGTTTCAGCTGAAGCTGCTGACATTCCGATAATCAAATCCGCCCCCCTCTCCACGCAGAAGCTGCGATATCCCCTATATCATTATGTCCTATTCAATACAAAATTGATAGACTTTAAACTGCATTTGGAAAGCTTGACAATAAATTATATTTGACAGAACACAAAGTTCTAAAGTAGACTTGTCAGTTTTTGCGTCACAGCATTTCATATAGTTTCGTAGTAAATATTAAACTACTTCTTTAGATGTGCAATAAAAAAACACATGGACGAAATACATGGCCATACATACTTGTAGGCAAAATGTGACTGAGTGGGATATCAGGTCATGGTGCTGGCGGCCTGGTCTCCCAGTGAGGCAGCACTATAAAGTCGCCATGCGTGCGCACTGTCACAAGTCGGTACCCGTCCTGTTATGACCTTAGATGTTGCCAGGAGGTAAAAACTCCAACCACCAACCGTCTATAAGAACACAGCAACACTGTTTCAGCCAAAACGAGGAGCAAGTGAACCGGAACAACGCCGAGCGCCAGCATTCAGTCAACCGTATCGCCTTCAGTCTGGGCCGCAGCGCTGGTACGGGGCCTTACTACGGGAACGCCGGCACCAGCGTAACGGGGGTCTACGGGACCAGCGCGCCGGGCACCAGCGCCGCCCACACCGGATATGGGCGCGCCACCGGATATGGCTCCGCATACAGGCCGCTCGCGCAGGCGCATGGTCTGCCACAGCAGCCGACGTTCCACTCTGCGGGGCTGTTGTTCCAGGGAGCTTATCCAGTGTCCCATTAGTGTGTATATTTATATATATATAGAGGGAGAGCTCTATCTATATAGATATATAATCTATGTGTATATATAAAATATCTCTATACATATATATCTTTATGTATTTGTATATATATATATATATATATATCTATATATACATCGATATATTTATATATATATCTATATATATCTATATATCTATATATATATCTGTATATATCTATACATATTTACATATACCTATATATATCTGTACATCTATATATCTATATATATGTATCTATATTTCTATATATATCTATATCTATATTTCTATATCTCTCTCGATATCTTTCTATATATATGTATCTACATATATATATATCCATAGATATATATATACATAGATATATCCATCTATCTAATTACTTTATTGTTTCTGGTTATCTATAGATATATATATATCTACATAGATACATATATTTATATATCTATCTATGTATCTATCTAATTACTTTATTGCTTCTGATTATAATTCAAGACAATGCTTTCTGTTTGGTTTCATGAATAGTATATGTAATAAATAAAATTTAAAAAAAACACACTAAAATGGTCATCCATTATATATCATGTATATATCCTATATGTAATATCCACATTTGGTAATTTGTCGAGTTTTCTCGTCTTTATTCGTGCCACGTTTCTTGTGGGTTATTTATGTGAAGAGCATCGGTTTTAATAAAAATGCATCGAGCTTCTATATCTAAGTATGACGATACCCAATAGTAGCCGTAGTTATGAAAAGGAAAGCTTCTCCTAGTCTGTGTTCCTTTGAATAGAATAATACAAGTGAGTGATGCTACAGTTTCGGACCCTAGTGGATTTTACAATTGGGTATGCTCCAAAAAGGGAGGTACTGATATGACCTCAGATATTGTCAGGACACAAAACTCCAACAAGCAAACAAACATACCTTATGGGACTGATTAGGTTGGAAATAGATAATGATAATGTATAGCTGAAAGCCCAATATGCAAAGTACATAGTTATATATATATATAAATATATATATATATATGAAATGTAATATGCCCGTCCTGATATGACCTTAAATGTTGCTAGGCCGTAAAACAACAACAAACTGTAATATATGGAATACATATTGTAGTGTTCAAATATAGCTCATTATTTGGATATCGTCAGTTTAAAGCAGTGCATAATATATATGTAACGAAGGAGGCTAGAAGTCGAATGTAATGTTATACATAAGGGCGACATAATTTATTCTCAGTAATCTTGGTAATGTATGACAATAGCATAACATGGTCTTGGATGAACAATCATCATCAATAGTATTTAGTCAATAATCAGTGCACTATACAATATGGTACACCAGACATATTGGAATCATCACATCAAATGACATCTGGCCATGAAGCCCGACCCAGCCAAGAAGAAGAAGAGAAGAAGAGAAGAGAGAAAAAAACCCAAAACTATGATCAACTATGTACATAGATCAATAGAGGCTGCTACTCGCATGTCATTTAGAATACGGTCAGAGATAGGCAAGGCAATATAACGATAAACACAATCAGACTTCCAATCACCCCGCGCCTTAATCTCCTGGATAGTTGCACCTTGCATGTGCAAAAAGGTGCAACCACCCCTCCTGAGCGAATGACAAGAGTAATCGACAGGGTCGAGCCCTGACAATACACACAAATATTTAATTGTCGATTGAAGAACAGCATAAGACAATGGTTTATAGCCCCCTAACGGAGAAGGAACTTGAAAAGCTGACGCGTAGTGCGACAGAGGCACCTGATTAAAATGCAATCTCGTCCAGTGGACGGCGCAAAGGGCCTTATTCTTCAAAGCAGAAATTGGAATCAGTAGCTCACGTTCACTAAATTGAATAGTTTTTGAACGTCTGACAGAGATAATCATCCCCCAAGGGAAAAACTCAAAATCTGCCCTCCTGAGGGTCGAATCGGACTGTGTCAACTGACACTTACGCAGCAGTCCTCTAAAGCCTGTTAAGATTGCAGCCTTAGTAGCAATATGACCATGGGAGTCAGACAAAAAATCAAACATTAATAATAAATTGGAAGGTAAAATAGGCTTAGCAGTCTTTACTTCACATCCGAGAATCCACTTGACACCTCCCAAAGTAGTCTTCAGTGTGTGGTTCTTATAGTCTATGGGCTCCGAATCCTCAGATCGTAAAAAAAATGCAGGTGTTGCTTGGGGTGCAGCTGGCAGGCAAGTGGCAAGTCCAGTGCACCTTGGCCCGGTGGGGGGCGTACGCAGACAGCAGCGCCGCCCGTCCACCTGGCATCGAACCCGGGAACCACAATCGTGGTAATTAGCAGAGAAGTAGTATAGCCGGAGTCCTTCTGACTTACATCCGTATACAGAGGGTCTGTATACGCGCTATATATATATATATATATACATAGAACATGTGTCACATATATAGCATGTATGTAAGCATATATAACACAAAAACAAGATATATACATATATCATATAAATGATATATATATATATATATATAGCAATTAGATCGCACATGTAGTACTATATGGCATTATTTAGCATATTTGGAGCATGTGTGTAGTATATATATCATATATACTTATTTATAGCATACATAACACATGTAGAATATATATATGTAAATGGCATATCTATAACATAAATAGAACATGTCTAACATATATAGCACACATATATAACATATATAGCATAAAATTAGCATATATGTAACGTACACATCATCATCATCATCATGCTGTCAGTCGAGATGCGACAAAGACTGCTTTCATTACTTGACTGCCGCTCTCCATTTAGCTCTCTGCTGTGAGAGTGATGTCCATGAGTCGGTCTTAATGTCTCTCAGCTTCAGGTTTCTCTTGATGGTATCCTTGAACCGGAGACTAGGGCACCCTCTCTTTCTGTAACCAGAAGACAGTTGAGAATAGAGGATCTGCTTTGGTAGCCTGTTTGATGAGATCCTTATGAGTTGTCCAGTCCACCGGAGATTCTTTTTGATCAGAAGATCTTCCATAGAGGGCAGCCCCATCCGTTCGAGTATTTCCTTATTTGTCACTTTGTCCTTCCAGGTTAGCCTCATGATTGAACACAGATGTCACATCATGAAGGCATGCAGTTTTGTCACCTGTTGTCTGTACACTATCCAGGGTGGATAGCACGATTGCACGGTAGATCTTGCCTTTGACCCACATGGACACATGGTGCTTGTTCCAGAGTCTCTGGCGTAGTAGGCCGAAAGATGCTCTAGCCTTGGCCATCCTCCTCTGTATTTCAGCATCAATGCGTCCATCACTTGATATAGTGCTTCCGAGGTAGGTGAATTCTGGAACAGAGTTCAGCTTGTTTCCGTCAACCATGATATCCTCCTCTTGGGTTCTTGTAGAGTTGGGGTGGTACAGCACCTCCGTCTTCTTGATGTTAATCTTCACATGGTACACATACCATATATATAACAATATAACATGTAGCTTGCGTCACTGTACATATATCATTTGTATATAGCTCATTAGCATATGGGGATGTAGGGTTGCGCAAGCCATTCCTGATTACTATGGGCAATAATAGGGTTATCGTTATATATTGTACCCGCTGCGACTGACACGGCTCGAGTGCAGCATTTGGTGAGGTGGGCGGATGGTGGCGCCACATGTATTTCTTTTATAGGTAATGACAAGGTAATATAAGAACTTTGGTTGATTTATACTCGCATAATTCATTATCCATCATATACATACATCTATGATGTGTGTATATCTATCTATATGATATATCTGATGTGTGCCCACAGATATGTGATAAATAAGGCATTATACAAGTATAAATACGCGGAGGGGATACATGTTCGATCACCTTTTATCTATCCTCCTGACTGTGTATATAAATTACATTAAAACCTCTCTACATCGACTGACCAAGGGACTGACTTTAAATGGTTCATTTATGCAGGATGGCGGTTTAGGGAGTTTTTTTAATCATTACAATGGTATTGTATGGGCTAACACTTGGGACCCAAATAAAGCGATCAATATAGGGGAGTGGTCGATCTGTGGAGGTGTTCGGTTAGAGAGGTTTTACTGTATATATATATCATAATTCTTACGTTCTACCTATGACATATGGTATAACATTAACAGAGAAGACAAGTAGTGCGATATGAGTTGGCGGTAAAAGATTTCCGAGCGAGTGGAGTGTCAAGCCCCGTGCAGGAGGTAGAGCGGTGCATGCCGGACGCCCCCCACCCCGAATCAGGGGGGGGGGGGATAGGAGAGGAGGCACTACAGAGCTTATTATAGGCGATAAGGAGCTTATTACTATCCATATATATAGACTGGCATGTTTACACATCAGATATATCCGAAATTAGTCACTTTAAATTAGAATTACATCAAACTAAATTTACGATAGAATACAACAGTCATCCTACTATATTTATCTCAGAAAATGACACAAACTCAAAACCATCGGACTACGCAACTTTAAAGCAAAACAATAAGAACACAACCAGATGGGATGACCGAATGAGTTGTTTTACCGCCATATGTTAAAAATTGAATGCGTTAAGGCCAGGCGCAGCTGGCATACAGTGCACAGGGCCGCTCACAGGGGGCGCCACCGTGGTCTATGTCATAATAACAGGGTCAGCTAGATAGGATAAGTGCTAACTATTACATAGGGAACTGAAGATCGGTAGTGTCCTTGTTTATATTCCCATAATGGATTATAGAGCACATATATATATATATATGATACATAGCCTATTGAATCCAGAAGCCCACTCACCTGTACACCAGCCCCTCCCCTCGGTCCTGGTGTCGCAGTTTCCGCCGTCCGCCAGTTTCCACGGTACGCATACACTCAAATGCATTGTCAATGGCCATGAGCAATCTTCATACAGAAAAAGTGAACTATCTCTAAAACCACACCATTCAGAAACAAATCGTTTGGTACACATATAGAAAACATCTTTACCAAAAAGATTATATTAAATTTATAAGGTTATGGTTCTTGATTTCTATTAATTTTGAATAAAACTAATGTTTTGCACTGCGCATACCATCAAACTCAAAGCATTGTCAATGGTCGTGAGCAATCTTCATACAGAAAATACAGAAAAAGTGAAATATCTCTAAAACCACACCACCTAGAAACAAATCGCTTGGGGTACATATAGAAACTATCTTTACCAAAAACATTATAGTAAATTTATAAGGTTACTGATGATGCAGTTCGATTTTGACGCATGCGCAGAAGCGATGCACACCGCGGAAACTGGCGGACGGCGGAAACTGCGACACCGGATCCCTGGCGTTTATACTGAGCATGCGCAGCCCCCGGGGGGTGGAGCGAGTGGGGGGCTGCTCCCGACTGACTGACTGGCCCGTGTAGTGTGCCCTCCACCCGCGAGGCGGCGCCCCGCCCCGTTAAGTACCGGATAGTGTCACCGGGTGTCGCTGTAAATATCAGCGCGGCGTTGACCTGCTGGATGTGAGCTAATCTTGTGGTGGTGGATCTCCATATTATTAGTCTCATTTTACAGTCTCTGTCGGCCTCGATCTACCTCAGGCCATTTGCTGTCAGTCAGGACCAGGTGTGATGGCCGAGTGAGTTGAGCATCCGTCTCCCGTTTTAGTTTCTGAACCCTGGTCGAGTCAAACCAATGACGTAAAAATGTATACTTGTCGCTTCCTATCCAGGCGCTCGGCATTATTAGGATAGGGCAATGACTAGTTGGTTCCATGTCAGGATAATGTGACTGAGTGGGATATCGGGTCATGGTGGTTCTGGCCTAGGCTCCCAGTGGGGCAGCACTATAAAGTCACCATGAGTGCGCACTGTCACAAGTCGGTACCCATCCTGATCTGACCTTAGATGTTGCCAGGATGTTAAACTACAACAACAACTGTCAGTCAGCCATGTTCGCAGCTTTTCACACTTGAACTGGAAACCACTGCTCAAACAGCACTTAAAGCCGCATAGTCCGATGAAGCAATACATTTTCAAAACCAATTTGATTCTACATATCTAACTAATACCCCAGTCACACGAGAGCCAGCGTTCGCCGCCAACCTCCCTACGCCTAAAAGGACGCCAACCAGCCAGGGTTCCATTCGATACAGTGAATCAAATATGTTGTAGGCGCCATGTCGGCGCCATGTCGGCGCCATGTCGGCGCCATGTCGGCGCCATGTCGGCGCCATGTCGGCGCCGAGCACATGGTGACTGCAGCATCCAATGGCAATTCGCCAACCCAGGGCGGCGCCAGGGCGGCGCCAGGACGGCGCCAGGGCGGCGCCAGGGCGGCGCCAGGGCGCCAACCATTTTGAATGGCGCCGCCGGAACAGGGCGTAAGGAGGTTGCACGTGCAGCAGCAGCAACCTCCTTGCGTCCAAAATTCCCGAAATGGACGCCGGGAGGTTGGCGTCCTCGCGGCGACAGCACTCAATCAGGGCGTAGGGAGGGCGCAAGGAGGAAGTTTTGACGTCGCGAATCGATCGTTAGCGAACGCAGGCCCCGTGTGACTGGGGTATTAGATACTGATGCACTTATTAACCATCTGTCACCACCTAGACGGGGACATTCTAATTCAATTTAATATAACCTGTTACTGCCGAAGCGCATGGTGTTTTGGCGTACTTGCCAAAATCAATTTCACAATTTTGCACTTCAAATATCTCAAAAGTTAGCCATTTAAAATAAAAGTTACTTCAAAATGAGGTGAGGCAGATAATAACAATGAATTTAATATAGTTATCTCAGAAAAATGAAAGAAGCTCAAAACCATCGAACTATGCAATTTTAACCGATGGTGGATTTCTATTTCTATTATTTTTATTTACATTTTTGGTTAAATCTTTTTTTATTCGCACTCAACATCACATTACGTGCTGTTTGGAATTCTTTTAGTGTTCAGATATTCAAATTAAGTCTGAGCACACAATGGCTGCAGCGTTCACTGGATCAGGGTTTGCCGAGTGGGCAGGCCTTAGCTTTTGGGTGGTTCATAACCTTGACGGTTACAGGCTGCAGAATTGCAACAATAAAGAACAGCCCCGATAAATCGGTCTGTTCCATAGGATGAAGAGTTAACTTCAGTGGGGGCGGTTGTAGAAGTGGGGGGATTCTTTACAACAATAACGACAAGCCGTTGGAGCGGTACCGATTCACTCCGGTCTGATTGTAGCAGTGCACTCCCATCCAGTAACCAATGGTTTAAGAGGAAGGGATGGGAAAAGGTGGGATCTGCAGCAAGAAGAAAGCGAAACAGTGAAAAAGGAACATGGCACCACCCAAGCAAACAACTCGCTTGATCAGGGGGAGGAGTAGGCCTGGGAGAAAAAAAAAGAAAAGGGTAGTATAGAGGAAAGAGAAACGAGGAGAGTTGAGTCAAAGGGCCATGCCTCCTTGCCCTGTGCTGACCAGTTGGCGAGCCGGAAACACAGATGGAGTAGGAGGTAGAAAGTGAAATGCTGGCCGGCTCCTCCTCCTGCAACTCTTTTCAGACATAATCAAGGAGGAGAGCAATGCAGTGGAGAGGTGATATAAGAGGTGTGAACGAAGTGGGGACCGGACAGCAAGTGGGTGGGCAGGAAACCCTGCTTGATTGTGTGGGGAGGTCATGTGGTCGATTCCCGGCTGGGTCAAACCAAAGAATTATGGAACTAATATTTGTCTCTACCTACCTTGTGATCCACGACCTACTATACTTTGTTGATATTTAGTCTTTTTTTTAAAGAGTAAAGCTTGTTTTATTTAATGACGCCTCTGGAGCACATTAATTTTCATCATCGGCTACTGGACGTCAACCATGTGGTCATTCTGACACATTTCTTTGTGGAGGAAATCTGCTGCCGCCACATAGGCTACTCTTTCCGATAAGCAGCAAGGGGTCTTTTATATGCACATTCCCAGATACAGGACAGTACATACCACCGCCTTTGATGAACCAGTTGTGGACTATTGCTTGGAAATATTTTGTTTTCAATGCACAAATTGTCTTTACTTTTGTAGTAGGGGGTGACGAAAATGGGACATACGGTTATTAGAGCAGGATTCGAACCCACATATTTTGCCATTCCAGGGTAAAGTGATGCAATCACCATATCGAGGTCTACCTGTCTATGTGGCTCTTTGCCTGAGAAATCAGTCCAGTCTACTACACTCGGCCCCTGGAATTGTAAGTTTTCTGAATGCTTTACAACCATCAGTCATTTAAAGCTTACAATTAACTGATCAAAGTTGCAAGGTCCGATGAATTATATATTTTTCAAAAGGAAAATGCTTATCTCATTTGATTCATTATAACCAACTTAAATATCGGTGCATTAAGTAGTAATTTCGGACAGCATATACAGACTAATCATTGAATCTACGAGTACTACATCATCCCATTGGACACTTACTTTGAGGAAGCCATTAGGCAGGGAGGCCACAAACGAATGAGGTCAATCTCGTGACCTGATTTGTCTTGCCCTAATTCCCAATACCTTATATGGTATTAGTCAGGTTCTAAGACATACATATTACTAGGTCAACTCACATCATGTGACCATCACGAGATGGTAATCTGTGTCATAGGTACAGGACATTTGGAAAGCTTGTTGAAATGATTTTTGGATCTTTCAGCTCAAATAAGGCAAAAATTCAAACGCCATCGGACTAGGCAACTTTAAATATAAACAGGAAATGTACTAACATATATTATTTATACACAGGGTGAGTTAAACAACAAGACAACACATAAGCCGTGTTCTCACACACAACTTTAGGCCGACTTAGATAAGGTGAATTAGATGAAGCGAATTAATGGCGCATTCACACACACTGAGTATTGGGGCAGTTTAAGCCGGAAATCAAGATCTGCGCATGAGCAAGTTCATACTAACCAGCGCCAGTTTCGGTTAGTCGATGTCGCCACCAGAGAGTGTGGGTTCGACCTAGATCTGTTTCGACTGAATCGTATTGTTTTGGAACGGTCAAAACTTCTGCTGGGCAGTGAAACCCTAAAAATAAATGATGAAAAAAATATCTGTGCACAGCTAGCAGTTTCATAGAGCAAATTTACCGGAAAGTCAACAAGCTCAGGTCTCGACTGTGACGTCCTTAATCCGCCTCAACTAATTCGCTTGCATCTACACACGCAAGATAAGCCGACTCAAGTTAGATCGCTTCCTATAACCTACCTCGCGACGCGGTTTACTTGAAGTGAATTAGTTGAGGCGAATCAGCCCTAATCCGCCTTAGGGTTGCGTCCACACGGCGAATGTGAGTCGAACTAGACAAGGCGAATTAGTTGAGGCGACTTAACTCCCATGTGTGAACACGGCTATAGCTCATATCTATGGGCTCCAAGTTATGGCAACCAGTCTCGAGAGAGTGATGGGGAGGGACGAGTGAGGGGAACAAGGCGGGTGAGCGGGGGGAGGTGAGTGAAGGGGAGGGGGCGAGTGAGGGTGAGGGGCGGGTGAGGGGGAGGCGTCGGATGAGAGGGAGGAGGCGAGTGAGGGGGGGGGGGGGACCAGATTTCTGGCTAATTACACAAATCAGACCATCTCTTTGTTGTGTGTGATAGTGGTCTCAGCTCCAAGTAGACTCGACACACACTGATTGACCCTTGATGACTGTAGTTATCTAGCCCTGCGCATGCGTGAGATCCAATCGAGGTTAGAGCGCCTATCAGACCAGCCAATGGAAGCAAGCACCCAGGTCACCTCCCCCCGCCAACACCTCCACCCCCCCCCCCCCCACAAACCACCTCGTCCCTTCACACCGGATGATTGCACTCGAGGACACTATAGACTAGATCACCATTCCAGCCGCGCGGTGCATTGTGGGATGCGTGGAAGAAAAACAACCCTTGCGAAGCACATGGCTAATGCTAAGACACCGGATGCAGCTATGATTATGTGCTAGTTTCAGCTCATCTCAGCTCTTGCTTGAAACATAGAATACCAACTAAAAAAATATATATGATAAATTAAGATGTTAATCTTTTATCTAGCATTGCATTTAGATCAATCTAATCAGCACATCTTATATCATCTGCATTTAGATTGAGACAAATCTGGGCATTCTGACTAGTGTTAGAGCCATGGCCAGAGTCTGTTTTACTCATTTTATTCATGTTTTCATTTATATCCTATGGTTAATAACATGTGTTGGTCTAGGAAATGGGTAGGGTTAATCAGACATTGTTTATGTATTTCTTTGAAACAAGTTTTTGTTGACACATTTGATATTTTAATATTTAGAGCAAGAATTTCTGATGTCTAATCAATGGTGATGTAAACATCAGCCTGTAAAGTGACTGAAATTGTATGTTTCTTAGCTCAAAATGCTTGATGATGGAGAGTTGTGTCTTAAACATATTCATTATATTATAATAACGCATCCATTCCATCCATGTTTGTACTAAATTGTTATGTATTTTTAATAATTTGGAATAAAATTGAAGTTTTGCCCTACGCGTATCGGCAAACTCAATGGCAGTAAGTTGCCTTTGCTTTGCTGCCAACTCCGTTTTCAGCGCATGCGCAGTCGGTACGGTGATCTCGTCTATTGGGGTGCTCCACCCCCGCCCCCCACTCCCCCTCCCACTCTCACCCCGCCCACACCTGGCCGGCTCTTTCTAGAAAATGCTGCGCGTGCTGCCATCTAGGTGGGCGGCCCAGAACTAATGAGCTCTGCGCCCCAAGCGGCTGATCAAAGAAGCTTCTCTGCTGGCGTCGTGGTAGCTTTGTGCTGATTGTTGGTACCCACTTCTTGGCTGGGGGTGGCTAGGAACGATGACGTCACATTTGCGCTGGTACTGTCCTGCAGGATAAAAGCTATCGGTACCAGCCATACATGTTTTTTTTTAGTAATAACCTAGATTAATGAAATGGAAATATAACTAAACTATGCCATCATAAAGTACTTTATACCTATTTTGCTGTAGTTATATCAGTTATTAAACAAAAAAAGGTTTTGGATTAAGCTACCATTTTTTTCACCCCGAGCATGGAGAAGCGTGTTAGATAATTCGACCTAAGTCTGTAGGATGTGCACATGCACCAAAAAGTGACTCGGGTGACACAAGTTGATTAATCGATTACGCCCCCATGGTGGATTCCAGCTAGCTTTGTTTTTCCACAAAGACTAAAACATATTTATAAACGAAGAGCGAAGATTTTGAGTATAATATATGCAATTTACATATTGTACATATCGTATGTATACTGCACATATATTGTACATTATATTGTACAAATATTGTACATATATTACTGTATGACCTTTGACGACCTTTGAAAACCTTGCACTGAGAATAGACTACATCACGGTTCCGACTGCGCATGCGCGGAAAACGGCATTGGGAGCAAAGCAAAGGCATACGGCCATTGGGTTTGCCAATACGTGTAGGGCAAAACTGGCATTTTATTCAAAATAAATAGAAATACAGAACAATTTGGCAATATAATAATGTAATGAATATGTTTAAGACACAACTCTCCATAATTAAGCATTTTGAGCTAAGAAACATACAATTTCAGTCACTTTAGAGGCTGATGTTTATATCACCATTGATTAGCCGGAAGTCATTCTTGTTCTAAATATTAAAATGTCAAATGTGTCAACAAATACTTGTTTCAAAGAAATATATAACCAATATCTGATTAACCCTACTCATTTTCTATTTCTACATATGGCATTAACCATAGGATATCAATAAGAACATGAATAAAATAAGTACAACTGACTCTGTATATGGCTCTAACACTAGTCTGAGTGGCTAGATTTGTCTAAATCTAAATGCACATGGCATAAGATGTGCTGATTATATTGATGTAAATGCAATGCTGGATAAAATATTAATATCTTAATTTATTATATATATTTTGTTAGTTGGTATTCTATGTTTCAAACAAGAGCTGAGATGAGCTGAAACTAGCACATTTCATAACTGCACACAGTGTATTAGCATGTGCCATGTGCTTCTTGAGGGTTTGTTTTGCTCTGACGCATCCCACAATGCACCGCGCCGCTGGAACTGTGATGTATTCTATAGATGGGCCACCTTAATAGACAAGGTGCAGACCGGATATAGGCTGGGACGCAGGGGACGTGGAGTGCAGCGGACGCCATTCAATCATGACCGACAATGAGGCTTGTTTCTTCTCTGTTCTGTAAAATCCTGTATTCAATGAATACCTCCAACCTATTATGTCTTAATATTCATATTTAGAGCATATGCTACGTTAAAGCATCAACATATCAGTTTTGTTAAACCAAACTACTTATCTAGATTTAATTTGACAGATGAAACTTAGATACTGATGCACTTACCAGACTGGATGGCCAAATGAGTTGCGCATCCGTCTCCCGTTTTGGTAGATCGAGGGAACCCTGATCAAGTCAAACCAATGACTTCAAAATTGATACTTGTCACCCCATATCCTGGCACTCAGCATTATTAGGATAGGGCATGGACTGGTTGGCTCAGTGTCAAGATAATGTGACTGAGTGGAATATCAGGTCATGGTGCTGGCAGCCTGGTACCCCAGTGGGGCAGCACTATAATAAAAGTCACCATGAGGTCACATTGTCACAAGTCGGCACCCGTCCTGATATGACCTTAGATGTTGCCAGGAACCCCAACAACCAACCAACCAACTCCCCCTCCCCCACGTTCCAAGGTGTAAGCTGAAGCTGCGACCCGGAATGTTGAAACTCGGAATACCCTTTTTAACGCTGTCCGGTTAGTTCCAAAGATCGACGCCAAATTCATCTGGCGTCCTGCTGTGTACTGATTCCCACACCACTTACCAGGGCGCGCCAC
Organism: Branchipolynoe longqiensis; assembly: GCA_030323885.1. Classification (NCBI taxonomy): domain Eukaryota; kingdom Metazoa; phylum Annelida; class Polychaeta; order Phyllodocida; family Polynoidae; genus Branchipolynoe; species Branchipolynoe longqiensis. Next base: position 66,768,679 of record CM059192.1, on the reverse strand, counting down.
CAAAAGCCCCAATCGCCTATTCCCTCCCTGGGCGTATTCGATTAATGAACTCGAGTCACCCGAGCCACTTTTTGGCGCATGCACACATCCTACAGGCTCGGGTAGAATATACAAACACGCTTCTCCACACTCGGGGTGGAAAAAATGGTGGCTTAATCCAATTTTTGTTGTTGTTAAATAACCGATAGAACTACAGCAAAATAGGATTAAAAGTATTTTTTTATTGCCTAGTTTAGTTATATTTCCATTTCATTAATCTGATTTATTAAAACAAAAAAAACAGGACTTGTACTGCTACAGGACGGTACCAGGACAAATGTGACGTCATCGCTGCTAGCCAACTTCAACCAAGAGGTGGGTTAATGGGGTCGGGTCTTTTTGCACACGGCACGTGTATTTGTCGACTGTACTCAGTTGAAATTCTAGCAACTCGTGTGACCCGAGTCGCCCGGGTCGTGATAATCGAATACGGCTTCTTCTAGTTCTATAGTATGGAAATGTTTCCCCCCCAACAGACTTTTGGCATACTTGCCAAAACTGATTTGACATGTTTAGACTTCAGATATCTCAAAAGTTAGCCATTTAAAATAAAAGTTACTTCAAGCTGAAGCATCATCATCATGAAAGCTGCCTGCAAAAGTGTTGAAGTGCTGCTGGGTTTTGCAAGTTAACATTGGCACTCTCTCGGGGAGCAAATAGAGGTCTCACACTGGCAAGAACATGTCCAGACAGGCGCAAAACTATTTGTCCCTGCAGTGGCTGGTCGGGAGGTGTTGGGAGTTCCATACATCAACTGCCCTTGATGCTGCCACAGTGGTTTTCTGTTCAGGGTTTGCTCCCTTAGCCTTCGGTTCTGTCAAGAACCTGTACCAGGCAGTGGTTTACAACTCTGCAGGGCAGCGGCATCAAACTCCCTTAGGCATTGCAATACCTGCATACCTGCTGAAGCAATGTTCATGATAACGACCAACCTAATGTGTTTATCTCAGAAAATGTCAGAAACTAAAAACCATCGGACTATGCAACTTTAACTTATTCTTAAAGGCGCTAAACGCCAATTAAATACTGCCAAGTCTTTTGAATTTTGAGTTTGTTGGAGTTTTATGTCCTGGCAACATCCAAGGTCATATCAGGACGTGTACCGACTTGTGACAGTGCACACTCCTGGCAACTTTATAATGCTGCCCCACTGCAGCACCATGACCTGATATCCCACTCAGTCATATTATCCTGACATTGAGCCGACCAGTCCTTGCCGTATCCTTATAAAGCTGAGCGCCTGGCTAGGAAGCGATAAGTATAAATTTTTAAGTCATTGGTTTGACTCGACCAGGGTTCGAAGCCACAATCCATGGGTTTGGATTCCCCAGTCTCCCAAAACAGGAGATGGACGCTCAACTCATTTGGCCATCCCATTTGGCCCAATATGCTTTAGGAGGCATTGCGATTGTATATTGCAGTGGACAATGGATGTGATGAAGGCATAGCGAATGAAGTCATATATATGGACCTCTTGTCACGTGTGCAGATGTGACGTCATCACCGTGGTCATTAAAGTTGCACAGTCCAATGACGTTCGGATTTTTGCATCATTTTTTAGATAAATGTATTAAGTTGACTATTATAACCTACTGTAAAGACTAAGGCTCAAATCTGTTGCCGTGTAGGCAGGCTATGGTGAAATCAATACAGACAAAGAGAAAGGAAGAGTATAAAGTGTGAAGAAGAAGAGAGAGTCCAGCCCTCTGGTTTATTATTTATATGGTTACATGGGTTCATTGTAGAGTATCACCCCACCCCTTTCCCCAAATGGGAAACAAGCATTCATGGCCCTACGAATAGGGATCCAGCATTCCTGGTCCCCATGGATACCAGTGGTTTGCCCACCACCACAAGCTGTATGGCCCCATGGCCACCACCAACCTTGACCTTTGAGTGTGGTGATCCCTATCCCAGCAGAAGGGGTAGGCCCTGAGTGCAATCACACCTAGACCTGCCAGCACCACTATGTCTATTTACAACCCACTCAGGCACCACCAACCCATACATATGAAGTGGGCGAGACTACTCGTCCTGTGGCATTTGCGGGCTTGGGCCGATTAGCTCGCATTCTGAAATGCGGGATACTCGCTGAGACAGACCCACATTTGCCACCATTTGTGGGGCCGGGTTCCCTGCTGTAACATGTTGCTAGGATACGTCAATTGTGACTTTCCTAGCAATGGTGGAAGGTCGAGCGCTTGGGCTCAGACCCATCCGACGTGTTTTTACACGCTCTGATGTTTTAGACGAGATTTAGGCTTTTATTGTTGGAATTCGGAAGAGTATTAAAGTAAATATGATGAGAAGGGACATATTGAGGGGTATTTATTGAGATCATAGAAACGGATTGTACTATTAGCGTAAGAATAAAGCCGTGAGCTCTTAAAAAGTAAATTGGAACGTTCCTTGCATTCTTTACTATTCTCCAGTCTTCTTTTATATTAACCGCTATGGTCAACTTGCTATTCAATGGTTTTATATGTAATTAAGGGCATTATGCCTGATAGGCCTTATGCAGCCGATCCACCCTTCTGCGGGGATATTATTAGACATATTAACAGAATTAACGTAGAGATATTTGGCTGAAAATAAGACATTAACTTAGGCTGATTATCAGTGACAGCAGTACCAACACGGGGAGTGTCTGCTTAGTTCTGGATTAATTGAAGTATATTCACTCACACTGAATGGCGGGGAGGAGAGCCAGTTAGTTGAAATAATAAGTAACTGCTTTGTTAAATTAAATGCGGGGAGGGACAAAACCGTATTCCTGTGATACTCTGGCTGTCCACCCTTAGCCCGATAATTACACCGATGGAGGAGGTCAACCTGCAGATGGGACGAGAGGCAGCGGCGGCCCGCGGCAGGCCCAGGAAATTCACATGGAAATAATTACATAAATTAACATGTAGGCTCACCTTAGGCGTGGGTGAAATAGCCAAACGGTTAAACATATATATATACATACATGCGCCTGGTCCTGTACACCGATCAGTAATATAACATTTGCATTCCCCCCTATGCTGAATATCAGAATATTTTACACTAGTATTCATTATTCCGGAGTCATTTGGATGAAAAATTGCTAGTTTTGGAGCAATTTGAGCTGAAAGAACCCAAAATCATTTCGACAAGCTTATCAAAAGTCTTGTTGATATGGCCCACATTCACATCTCACGATGGTCATTAGATAAAAGATTCACCACCGTACTTCCAGCACAGGGGTGAACGACAATGTAGTCTAAATACGGGAGAAAATAGCTTTTGTATGGAACAAGAAGTAGAATGCCTGGCACCAGTGTCAAATGGTTACTTATATCAGCACAGAGTTGGTGAAATGGGAGAGAATGCGAAAAGACAAGACGGCAGCCAGAAAATGCCTTCGATTTCACTTTTAAATTGCATTAAAGTATATGTTTTATTATATTTTCCAACTCAAAAGTAGCGGGTAAATATGAAGACCTATACAAAGAATAAATGTTGCTTCTTAGATTGTGAAATTAGGCTCTCATAAAGACTCATTTCATTAGCCCAATTTTTCGACCGTTTTTATATAAGGCTGGTCTTCACCCGTGTACCACAAGTACCGGGTGAATGTTTTATCTAGATGGTCATGTGATGAGGAATGACCTATTAATGTGTAGGTAGTCAGTCTGGTGCTGGAGTCAATGACACACATTATGGCACTATTGGTCTGAACTGAAAGGCATGGGGGCAGGAAGAGGGTGGTGGTGGCGTTATTGGGGTTTTATATCCTAGCAACAGTTAATGTCATATAAATACCAGTGCCGAATTGTGACAATGAACACTGACGGTGTTTTTAAAAAAGCCTAAAAAATGCTGCCCCACTGACATAGATAATCAGATAATGGTTGTTTGTTTGGGGGAGTTCGACGGGGTGAGGGTATTGGGGTCTTACATCTTAGCAACAGTTATTGTCATATAAATACCGGTACCGAATTGTGACATTGAGCACTGATGGTGGGTGTTTAAATAACACTGTCCCATTGAGATAGATGATGGTTGTTTGTTTGTGGTGTGCCACGGGGTGGGGTTATCGGGGTTTTATATCCTAGCAACAGTTAATGCCATATAAAGACCGGTACCGAATTGTGACATTGAGTACTGGCGGCCATCTTTAATTATTTTTTATAACGCTGCCCATCTGAGATGATGGTTGCTTGTGTGTTTCTGTTTTATGTCCTAGCATAGGCCATATCAGGACGAGGAATGGTTTGTGACAGTGCACACTCATGGCTGCTTCATAAATATCCCATTCAGTCACATTACCCTGAGATAATAATTATATTAAATAATAACTCCTTACAAACTTAACATTCACTTCCAGATTTGACCAGTCTTTCAGCTAAGTACACGTGCTCCATGGAACTCATCTATTTTCGTTCCGTACATTAGCTAATTAAGCAAGGAAACTGTCAATCGCAGACAATTCAGGTCTTCCTCATTTCACTCCTCCTTCCCCTATCCTAAGAATACCGAGCGCCAGGCTAGGTAGCGACAAGTATAACATTTAAAGTCATTGATTTAACTCGGCCAGGCTTTCGAATCCCACAAACTACCAAAGCAGGAAGCAGATGCTCAACCCATTTGGCCATTCTGTCTTTTGGCGGCATCTTTCGGTGAATTTATTTCAGCGGACACAAACAACCCTTGCGCATACCTAGTAAGATGCGACAGCATGGATCAAACATACATTACCGCCTCACACCGAGCGCCGTCAATATCTAATCATGGAAGGCTAGGGGACCTGACCATGTGCATTGGACTGGTCACGGGCCACCTCCGGGGTCAGAGGTCAGGGGTCGCCAGGGTTGGCAGGGCTGGACTGCGGGAGGGAAAGTGGTATTGGGTAAAAAGGAAGGGCTTCGAGTTAGAGTTAGAGCGTCGGTGGACTGAGACCGGAAGTTGAAGAGTGGCCTGCTGGGAAGGAGAGAGAAGAGTGCACTAGTGTCACGGGGGGTGATTAAAATGGGACTCGAACCCACATCTCTTTGCATTCCGAGCCAGTGTGCTAACCATTACGCCAATATCTGAGGTGGATCACGATTGTATCAGTATCTAAGGTGTATAATGAGTGTATCAGTATCTAAGGTGGATAATGAGTGTAATAGCATCTAAAGTGGGCAATGAGTGTATCAGTATCTAAGGTGGATAATGAGTGTATAAGTATCTAATGTGGATGATGAGTGTATCAGTATCTAATGTGGATAATGAGTGTATCAGTATCTAAGGTGCATAGTGAGTGTATGAGTACCTAATGAGGATAATGAGTGTATAAGTATCTAATGTGGATAATGAGTGTATCAGTATATAATGTGGATAATGAGTGTATCAGTATCTAATGTGGATAATGAGTGTATAAGTATCTAATGTGGATAATGAGTGTATCAGTATCTAATGTGGTTAATGAGTGTATCAGTATCTAAGGCGCATAGTGAGTGTATCAGTATCTAAGGTGGATGATGAGTGCATAAGTATCTAATGTGGATAATGAGTGTATCAGTATCTAAGGTGGATGATGAGTGTATAAGTGTCTTAGCTGGATAATGAGTGCATCAGTATCTAAGGTGGATAATGAGTGTATCAGGATCTAAGGTGGATGATGAGTGTATCAGTATCTAATGTGGATAATGAGTGCATCAGTATCTAATGTGGATAATAAGTGTATCAGGATCTAAGGTGAATGATGAGTGTATAAGTATCTAATGTGGATAATGAGTGCATAATTATCTCAGGTGATAATGAGTGTATCAGTATCTAAGGTGGATATTGAGTTCACCAATATCTAATGTGGATAATGAGTGTATCAGTATCTTAGGTGCATTTTGAGTCCACCAGTATCTAGGGTGGATAATGAGTGTACCAGTAGCTAAGGAGGATATTGAGTGTATCAGTATCTAAGGTGGATACCGAGTGTATCGGTATCTAAGGTGGATAATGAGTGCATCAGTACCCAGCTGGATCATGAGTGTATCTAAGGTGGATAATGAGTGTATCAGCATCTAAGGTGGATGATGAGTGTATAAGTATCTAATGTGGATAATGAGTGTATCATTATCTAATGTGGATAATGACTGTATCATTATCTAAGGTAGATAATGAGTGTATCAGTATCTAAGGTGGATGATGACCGGTGAATTGTGACATTGAGCACTGGCGGCCATCTTTAATTATTTGTTATAATGCTGCCCATCTGAGATGATGGTTGCTTGTGTGTTTGTGTTTTATGTCCTAGCATAGGCCAGACGAGGAATGGTTTGTGACAGTGCACACTCATGGCTGCTTCATAAATATCCCATTCAGTCACATTACCCTGAGATAATAATTATATTAAATAATAACTCCTTACAAACTTAACATTCCAGTATCTAAGCTGGATAATGGGTGCATCAATATCTAAGGTGGATAATGAGTGTATCAGTATCTAAGGTGGATACCGAGTGTATCGGTATCTAAGGTGGATAATGAGTGCATCAGTATCTAAGGAGGATATTGAGTGTATCAGTATCTAAGGTGGATAATGAGTGCATCAGTATCTAAGGTGGATATTAAGTCAACCAGTATCTAAGGTAGGTAATGAGTGTATCAGTATCAAAGGAGGATATTGAGTGTATCAGTATCTAAGGTGGATACCGAGTGTATCGGTATCTAAGGTGGATAATGAGTGCATCAGTACCCAGCTGGATCATGAGTGTACCAGTATCTAAGGTGGATAATTAGTGTATCAGTATCTAAGGTGGATATTGAGTCCACCAGTATCTAAGGTGGATATTTAGTGTATCAATATCTAAGGTGGACAATGAGTGTATTGGTATCTAAGGTGGACAATGAGTGTATCGGTATCTAAGGTGGATAACGAGTGTACCAGTATCTAATGTGGATAATGAGTGAATCAGTATCTAAGGTGGATAACGAGTGTACCAGTATCTAATGTGGATAATGAGTGTATCAGTATCTAAGGTGGACAATGAGTGTATCGGTATCTAAGGTGGACAATGCATGTATCAGTATCTAAGGTGGATAACAAGTGTACCAGTATCTAAGGTGGATAATGAGTATATCAGTATCTAAGGTTCACAATAAGTGTATCAGTATGTACGGTGGATATTGAGTGTATCAGTATCTAAGGTGGACAATGAGTGTATCAGTATCTAAGGTGGATAATGAGTGTGTCAGTATCTAAGGTGGACAATGAGTGTATCAGTATCTAAGGTGGATATTGAGTTTATCGGTATCTAAGGTGGCTAATGAGTGAACCAATATCTAAGGTGGATAATGAGTGTATCAGTATCTAAGGTGGATATTGAGTTTATGGATAGCACCGACAGCAAAATAAGGTAGGTGACCACATAATGCAGGCTGAGTAGTTTTAAATAAAAATCCCAATTCCACACTAAAAACCACCTCCAGCGCAAACAGCTATTTCGACCTGACTGCCGCACAAATATGGTGGGAGAGATTGATTGTAGACTAGGCAGAGGCATGCATTTTGCCCATCTAAACTGCCAAAGTGCCTACAACAAAATTGACAGCATTAAACTACACTTAGATATCTGTAAATTTGATGTGTTAACACTATCAGAAACATGGTTTCATGAACTGCATAGTGACCAACTACTAGAAATTGGTGGGTACAGGCTTGTAAGAGAGGATAGAAAAACACTGACCAAGGTGGACAATGAGTGTACCAGTATCTAAGGTGGACAATGAGTGTATCAGTATCTAAGGTGGATAATGAGTGTGTCAGTATCTAAGGTGGACAATGAGTGAATCAGTATCTAAGGTGGACAATGAGTGTATCAGTATCTAAGGTGGATAATGAGTGAATCAGTATCTAAGGTGGACAATGAGTGAATCAGTATCTAAGGTGGACAATGAGTGTATCAGTATCTAAGGTGGATAATGAGTGTGTCAGTATCTAAGGTGGACAATGAGTGTATCGGTATCTAAGGTGGATAATGAGTGAATCAGTATCTAAGGTGGACAATGAGTTTATCAGTATCTAAGGTGGACAATGAGTGTACCAGTATCTAAGGTGGACAATGAGTGTATCAGTATCTAAGGTGGGCAATGAGTTTATCGGTATCTAAGGTGGATGATGAGTGAATCGGTATCTAAGGTGGACAATGAGTGAATCAGTATCTAAGGTGGACAATGAGTGTATCAATATCTAAGGTGGATATTGAGTTTATCGGTATCTAAGGTGGGCAATGAGTGAATCAGTATCTAAGGTGGACAATAAGTGTATCAGTATCTAAGGTGGTTAATGAGTGTATAGGTACCTAAGGTGGATATGTAGGACCAAATCTTGGTTTCCAGTATGGTATGATGTTTGCATCTGACTCAGTTTTAATAAGCTCCATACACACACTGGCACGCGTCACAATTGCCATACTCTGCTTGGGTGATTAGAAAAGTAACGAAGATCCATTGGTTCTTGGGGTTTTACGTCCTAGCAACATCTATGGTCATATCAGAGCGGGTACCGGAGATGTGACAGTGTGCACTCATAGTGGCAACTTTGTAGTGCTGCCCTACTGGGAGATCATCCTGATGACCTGATATCCCACTCAGTCACATTATCCTCGAACTGAGCTAACCAGTCCTCCTTGCCCAATCCTAGTAATGAATCAATTTTATAAGTCATTGGCTTGACTCGGCTGGGATTCGAACTTCCTACCTTCCGCACGGGAAGCCTGCGCTCTACCAATTCGGCCACCGCGTCCGGTAAGTGACTGAGTGTTTACCCTAGCACTGTAGCAGTGCATGGTGTCTCGCCCCCTCCCCCCCACACACCTATATTGTGTTGAGCCTCTAGACTCATGTCCCTATCCATAGACCTACACCTCACCGATCCGTCATCACCCACAATGTGGGCGAGCCGGCGTTAATCATATTATTTCACAGCAACCTTCCAAAATTAGCTCGTATGCCCTAACTCAGTTTATCTGGTTTTCTTTTATGGTTAATTCTTTTGCTTCTTCTGGGTCTTTTTTTAAAGTTGTGATTTTGTTTTGTTTGGAGAGGCGGAGTTTTTGCTTAACTGTTTGCAGTGGTTTTATGATGTAGTTTTTTCTTTTCTTGCATGTTTACTTTGGCTGTAGATGGGGTGGAAGTGGGGGTGGGGTGTGGATGTATGTGTGGATGGGGTTGGGTCGGTTGGGTGTGGTGTGGAGGTGTGGTGGAGTGTGTGTGGTGAATGGGGATGTGGTTGCGGTTGGGGAGGGTGGGGTGTGGAGGTGTGGTGCTGGAGTGTGGGTGTGGGTGTATGTGGGGAGGGTGGTTGCCGTGAAGGAGGGGTGGTGTAGGGTGGGGTGTGGAGGTGTGGATGTGGGTGTATATGGGGTGTGGATGCGGTGGGGGAGGGTGGTGTAGGGTCGGGTGTGGAGGTGTAGGTGTATATGGGGTGTGGATGCAGTGGGGGAGGGTGGTGTAGGGTGGGGTGTGGAGGTATATGTGAATTACTCATGTTGCCATGTTTATTAATAGGCTTTCAAAGTAGAATCCAGAGCATTCATTGGCCGCCATCTTGTTTATTCTCATTCTCTCCCATTTCATCATCTCTACTTCAACACAGGATGATGGAACCAGGAGCTCTACTTTTCTAATTGGTTGATTGATACATTCCAAAGCAGTTTGGGGAGCGCAAGGTAGCTCAGGCGGTAGCTTATCCACCTGCGAAGAGGCCACTCATCGGATCAATCCTTCTCGGTGGATCCATTTGCAGTTTGGACTATTTTCTGTTCCAACCAGTGGTCCACAACTGGTTTATCAAAGGCTGTAGTATGTGCTGTCGTGTCTGTGGGAAAGTGCACATAAATGCCCCCCTGCTGCTTATTGGAAAGCGTAGCCTATGTGGCAGCAGCAGGTTACCTCCAAAGAAATATCTCAGAATGACCATATGTTTGAATGTCCAATAGCTGATGATACGAGAAAACAATGTGCTCTAGAGGCGTCATTAAATAAAACAAGCTTTACTTTTTCCAATGCAGTTTTTGCTAGGATTTATACATTGTTGTCATTCACTCCTGTGGGATGGGATGCATCTTTTATCTACTTCTTTGCGTGGAACCATCCTTTCTATGGGTTATTATTATAAGGTATTATATTAATACCTTCTCACCATGAGAAACAATATAAATTAATAATAGTTCAATTGGCAAGGAGACACTGACCGTTCAGACAAAGTCAAATATTATTCCCCCGAAAAAAAAAAAAAAAAAAAAAAAAAAAAAAAAAAAAAAAAAAAAAAAAAAAAAAAAAAAAAAAAAAAAAAAAAAAAAAAAAAAAAAAAAAAATACCACCCCCTGTATCGTGATGTAAGTGAATTAACTAACTCTCCAAACATCTAATATGGTTAGTTGGCCGTTATAATCTGCCTTATTTTAAAGTTGCATAGTCTGATGGTTTTGAGTTTCTCTCATTTTCTGAGATAAACATATCAGCTTGTTCATTATAAACTACTTTACTTTAGTTTGAAGTAATTTTTATTATAAATTGCTAACTTTTGAGATATTTGAAATGGAAACATGCTAAATTAATTTTGGCAAGCTTGCCAAAAGTCTATCACCATAGGCTTCTGCAGTAACAGGTTCTATTAATTGACTCATATCCCCTTATATTTGATGACAAATGTTTAATAAGTGCACCAGCATGTAAGAATCAAATCAGGATAATTATTTTGGTTTTGAAAATTTTATGTTTTCATCGGACTCTGCAGCTTTAATTTGAAGTAACTTTGACTTGAAGTGATTAACTTCAGTGATACTTTTTCACAAGTGTTTATTCATCTGAACAAGTATAGTGTCAGCGCCGGAGAACTGGTCTTCCAGCCGTTTTACATGCACTCTGGAATTTTACACATGGTTTGGGAGAGCATCGATCCTGTGTTGTTTCTGTGCAGCACAGGATACTTTGTACTTAAAGTGTAAACATGAAACATTAATATTGGCATGCTTGTCAAAACTCTAACAGCATAGACTTCAACAGTAACAGGTTCTATTAAATTGACTCATTATTCCATTCTATGCGGTGACAAATGCTTAATAAGTGCACCAGTATCTAAGTTGGATATGCATGTTCAAATCTAGATAAGTACTTTTGATTTTGGAAACTGTGGCGCTTTTATCAGACAATGCAACTTTAATCAACAAATGTAACCACCACCACCAACAACAACAGCAACAACAGCAACAATAGCAACAACGACAACAGCAACAACAGTCACAACAACAACAACACTGGACAGACACTTGAACACCCACCATAAAGTAGACCCTGTGCACTGCCCTGCTCCTTCTCTCCACCCCCCTACCCCCTCCACCCCCAATCAATTGTCCACCTCTGCTACACAGGCAACTAACCATCCTCTATATATTACCTGCCAGAACAAACCAGATTGTGAGTGGGGGACTTGAGAGCGAGATGGCTCCATTCTTCCCACCGCCCGCTCTCACATACCCCACACCATTAATAACAGCGCAGTTTATTCTTTATATGGAGACCCGCCACCTTAGCCGATAATACTAAACTTACTATAGCTAACCAACTAACCTCCTTTATCTACTAATATGCCAGACTTAGGTACCGGCTCAGCTACCTATCTACAATGTAATATAAACGACCGAAGACCCATACCTCATCGCTGAAAATAAAAGTATGTTCTGATGAATAAACTGTTTTACAAAAAAAAGAGGAAAAATTGAGATATCGACAAGTATCAACTTTGTAAGACTATAGCTTTAACTCGGCCGGGAATGGAACCAGCAGGACGTCAGCAGGACGCCCTACCCACTAGGCCCTCCAGCTGATGGACCCCTCCAGATGCTGCCTCCATCAAAAGCTTGATGTGGCATCCTCCGAGTGCAACACAGCTCACACAAACTCACTGCAGGCGCGCTTATTTCCCAGGAGTCCCCGCAAAGATGGCGGCGTACAGGCGTTCGGACGCCGGTATCAGTGTCGTAAATTAGGCGCGGCCAGTGTCGTAAAGTTAGTTCTGATGTCGTCTGAGGACAGCGGTTGGTTGGTTGTTGGAATTTTACGTCCTGGCAACATCTAAGGTCATATCCGGATGGGTACTGACTTGTGACAGTGCACACTCATGGTGATTTTATAGTGCTGCCCCACTGGGAGACCAGGCCGCTAGCACCATGACCTGATATCCCACTCCTAGTCACATTATCCTGACACTGAGCTAACCAGTCGTTTTCCTGTCCTATTAATGCAGAGCGCCAGGCTAGGTAGTGACAAGTATCAATCTTGTATGTCATTGGTTTGACTCGACTCGGAATCAGACTCCCCATCTCCCGGATGGGAGGCCTGCGCTCTACCGATTCGGCCACCGTCTGAGAACAGTGAAAGGTGCGATCGCAATGTCGTGTAACTTGACTGAGCGCTGTTTATTTTTATTTATGATGGGGTTTTTGTTTTTGTTATTTTTGTATGGGGAAGTGGAGTATGTGTTTATGGATGTGGGTGTGGGAGGGGATGGGTGGAGGTGGGGGGAGGCGATTCTCTGTTGTTTACTTGTGGTGTTGCTTGTTTTATGATGCGAATCCCTATAGAGTGTGGCATGGTGGTCACAACTCGGGCAAAACCAGACGGGGTCGCCGAATGAGTTGAGCACCCGCCTCCCGTTTTGGTAGATCGTGGGATTCAAACCCGGGCCGAGTCAAAGCAATGACTTAAAAACATTTGTACTTGTCGCTACCTAGCATGGCACTCGACATTACTAAGATAGGGCAAGGAGCAGTGGAATGCGGAAGACAAATTATCTGCGATTGAAATTTCCCCTGCTTAATCAATTAATGTACCAACAACAACAATTAAAGAATCAAATATTCAACCAATCAACTACTCAACCAATATACTAATCAGGTATCAGCTAATCAGCTAATAGACTCCGCCAGCTAAGCTGGTGACGTGTATCGGCAGAATCTGGAACCACTCTATTCGGATACTTTCCCCGAGTGCCTGTGATTTCACCATGCGATATCTCCGTAAAGAATGCATGGGGAAAAAATAAAATGCCTGATTATATTCAGATATTCATATAGCAACAGGCATCAAGCTCTTGTACTATATATATATATATATATATATAAAGGCAGTCATATTGTATTTTTCTTCTGGAATTTCACCGCCGCCCTCTTCACATGTATTACGCCCCACCAGTTAAGCTTGTGACGTCTATCGACAGAATCTGGAACCACTCTATTCGGGTACTTTCCAGCTTAACTGACAGGGTCTATTAGCTAATTAACTGATCCACGGATCAACGGATCCACGGATCGACTGATCGCCTGATCAACTGATCGACTGATGGACTGAACGAACGATCGACCAATCGACCATTCGACCCATCAACCAACAGTAGCAATAAGGAACCTTCTCAAAGCAGACGACACTGTGGGGCGTAATCGATTAATGAACTCGGTCACCCAAGCGACTTTTTGGTGCATGCGCACATCCTACAGACTCAGGTCAAATAATTGAATATGCTTCTTCATGCTCGGGGTGGAAAAAATGGCGGCTTAATCCAAAACCTTTTTTTTTTTAATAACCGATATAACTACAGCAAAATAGGATTTAAAGTATTTTATGATGGCATAGTTTAGATATATTTCCATTTCATTAATCTAGGTTCTTACCAAAAAAAACCATGTATGACTGGTACTGCTAGCTGTTATCCTGCAGGACGGTACCAGCATAAATGTGACGTCATCGCTCCTAGCCACCCCCAGCAAAGAGGTGGGTTACTGGGGTCGGGTCATTTTGCACACGGCACGTGTATTTGTCGACTCCACTCACAGTGTTCAATTTGAAATTCTGACGACTCAGGTGACCCGAGTCGCCCGGGTCGTGTTAATCGATTACGGCCGTGCAGTCAGTGTTGAGTAGAATGATTTCACGGATTTACCTCTACTGGAACCATCTGTGATTCGATACCTCAACCAAGAAGTTATAGAATGTGACACGAGCTTCACAAATAAGAAGAATTTAATGGTATGTTATTGTGTTATTGCATTTCCTTTTTGAAATCGACAGGATATGGAGGAGGAACGCAGCAAAAGGCCTCTGGGAAACATGGAGCCGATTGTAAATGTAACACAGGTACCCACATGCTTATATCATTTTATTAATATAATAATAATTATACAAATAATTAGAGTAGTCTTCATTGATTAAACCCCAATAAACAATCATTAAATTACTTAGTAGAAGCAATAATTTGTTTCTTATTCGCAAAAAAAATCCGTTGGTTCCTGAGAGCATTGCCACTGAAGGCCTTACTCTGAGAGCGGTGGTGGGTCGGGGTAGTGTGGGTGTGTGGGTGTGTGGAGGTCATGGCTGAGTTCTGTTTGTTGTTTTACGTCCTAGCAAAATCTAAGGTCATGTCATGACGGGTACCGACTTGTGACAGTGCAAACTCATGACTGTATAAGTACAACGTCTGAACACTTTGACTTCTGTATACTGAATGCTTTATTCACAGTCCAGGGACCTGAACCGCCGGCACCCTGTGCCTCTGGCGTCATCTTATTTACATATTCCTTTGTTCTTGGCTCATGCCTGGATCTCTTTTACGCATATGTTACATCCCGCCTTCAGAAGTATTTTTTAGATATAAGCATATATACTTAAAAATGGTTACATGTACATTGGGATTACAGGTTAAATCACAATATGAAAATAACACATAGTAACATAATGCCATAATGTCTTAGTCTTTGATCATGTTTAGCCAATGTCCGCATGTCCTTTGGGTTATTGTTTGGCTATGTAGCCTCCCTATGACATAATGTGAACTTTAAAATACACAATGAACGTATTTTCTGAAAATAAATCTTAATGCTAACGTGCACATAGTTTTAGTGTGTCATTACAGCTGGCATTTGTCTAACCTTTATAGGTCTAGCCTGTCCACCGGCCTAATCACTCGACCTGACCTAGTTAGATTATCTGCGTTGTTTACATCTCTCTGACTTGTCGGCACGTTCCGTGCCTACTCGACTGATTTGGGCTGGATAGCCTCTGGTGCCCTTATGATTTGTACTCTGTTTCTATACAACATGTTACCCGACTCGTTCAGAATTTGGTATTCTCTTCCTGAAACTCCTGTACGCCCCAAAATCAGCCCTTTTTTCCATTCCCCCGGCATGTTTTTTGTATTTAACATTATCACCAGTTCTCAATGGCTTGTGTGCTTTGCCACACTTTTTGTCATGAAAACCTTTTTGAGTCTGTTGATGTTTCATCATTTGTAATTTCTTTGGATTTAGTGTTTTGGGTATCAAATTACCTTCTGACATAGGCAGTCTCCCTCTTAGCCTCCTGCTCATGAGCTAATGAGCTGGAGATGCATTAAGCATGGGCAAGGGAGTATTCCTATTGTTGAGCAATGCCAGCTGAAAATCTGTTTTCGTGTCTAACATTTTTTTAGCATGTTTTTTATTGTTTAGACAAATCTGTCTATTTTGCCATTACTGCGAGGATACTGGGGACTCGAGTATGTGGCTATAAACCCATAATGTTGTGCAAATTCTTTGTATTTGTGGTTCTTAAACTGTGGACCGTTGTCCGAAATTACTTGGCTTGGAATACCATGTCTTGCGAAGTTATCCTTCATAGCTTCGATCACCATGGCGTATGACATATCCTTCAACAAAGTGACTTCTGGGTATTTAGTGTAATAATCTACCATTATTATGTAGTTCTCATGATTTATTTCGAATAGATCTGAACCTATCTTTTCGTAAGGTTGACATGTTATTGGATGACTTATAAGCGGTTCGTTATGTTAGCTTTTCCGATTATTTTGGCATTTGTCACAACGACTGACTTTTTCCTCAATTTGTTTATAGATGTTAGGCCAGAACATGCAGTCACCTGCTAGCTGCTTAGACTTAGTGATACCTAAGTGCATCTCATGCAATGCTTCAATCATTTCACCATGGAGCTTTGGAGGTACTATGACACGATTGCCCTTCATTACCAAGTTGTTTTCTAATGTGAGTTTGTCTTTGTATGGAATGTACTGTAGACATGGTGGTGTTTGTGCATGTGTAGTGTCCTACCCATTTTCAATATGTGTTATTAACATGGACATGGATACATCATCTTCATACTCTTTGACAATTTTACTTAACAGACTGGATGATTGCATGTCTATGGCAGGGACGCTGTGTGTGTCGTCAAATAAGTCAGTGTGACCTAATTCAGCGCTGTCTGCTCTGGACACCATGTCTGCAAAGAACATTAAGGACCCCTTAGCATGGCATAGCTATATGTTGTAATTTTGCAATCGCATTCGCATTCTTTGCATATGTGCTGACAGCTTATGTATCGGCTTCTGTATGATAGCCACTAATAGTTTGTGATCGGTTTGAATTTGAACTTCTTTGCCGAAGATATAGTCATGAAACCTCTGGCAGCCGAAACATATTGTGAGCATTTCTTTTTCGATAGTGGCATAGCCACACTGCGCTGAATCTAGGGCACAAGATGCCAGCGCGATTGGCTTGGTATCCTGCATGATAACAGCACCTAGACCTGACTGACAAGCATCTACTTGAATAACAATTGGCTTATCTACATCATAATATAACAATACAGGAGCAGTTCTCAATTTTTCTTTGAGTTTGTCATATGCGACTTGCTGTTCATTTTGTCAGTTCCACACAACATCCGTACCAAGGAGCGTGCGTAGTGGTTTTGCGATCACGGACATGTTTGGTATAAACTTGTGAACATAGCCAACAATGCCCAGGAACCTACGCATGCCTTGCTTGTCACACGGCTCTGGCATGTCTACAATCGCCTGCATTCAGTCTGGATCTGGTTTTACATCTTGTTTGGGTAAGTTGATGACCTGCATATTTCACTGTTGTTTTGCATATAAAATATTTTGACTCGTTTAATTTGAGATTTACCGACCTGGCCCAGTCCAGCACTGCTTTCATTCTGTCGTTGTGTTCCTCAATGGTTGACCCATTTTACCAGAATGTCATCTGTTACTATACCTATCCCAGGTATATCGCCCATGACATGGTGGATTTCCTGAATAAAAATGTCACCGGCTGTTTGATGCCAAATGGTAGACGGGTGTACCTGTACCTGCCCCATGGAGTATTAAACATGCACAACAGTTAAAAATATTAAACGTCCATATTCACAATCTTTCACTCTGTCCCTGAGGGCCGTTATATATGTGGACATATTTTCGCTGCCGTGATTATGTGAGTTGAAATGGTAACATATTATTATTAAGTTTGATTTACCAGTACAGTATGCTTGAAATGCCTCCGTTAAAGGCCCGATCTTGTCCTGCTCAGCAAGCGTGATGGCCATGTTGGCAAAATCTTTCTATGCTTCTTCACCCAGGACGTTAAGTAAGATACAGTATTGCACTCGTTCTGTTTTCGTAACGACTCCTGAAGCCGAGACATATATGTTATATGCTCTGATCCATGTTTTCCAGTTCGATCGTGTGTTGTTGCAGAGGATGAGCTGACCTGGCGGCCTGAGGCCCGGCAGCGTGTTTGCAAGCAGCATTGTCCTTATCTGACGTCATGTGAAAGTATGATGTCTGAACATGTTGACTTCTGGATACTGAATGCTTTATTCACCATCCAGGGACCTGAACCGCTGGCACCTTGTGCCTCTGACATCATCTCATTTACATATTCCTTTGTTCTCCATTCGTGCCTGGATGTCTCTTAGGGATATATTACAATGACGACTCTATAGTGCTGCCCCACTGGGAAACCATGCCACCAGCACCATGACCTGATATCCCACTCAGTCACATTATCCTGACACTGAGCCAACCAGTCCTTGCCCTATCCTGATAATGCCGAGCACCAGGTAGGCAGCAACATGTATCAATTTTTAAGTCATTAGTTTGACTCGACCAGGATTCAAACCCACAAACTCATGGGTTCGGATCTCCCGATCTCCCAAAACAGGAGGCGGACGCTCTACTCATTCGGCCACCCCACCCCGTCTGGTCATGGCTGAATGGGAAGGGGTGGGTGTGGGGTGGTTGTGGCTGGTGGGGGCGGTGGTGAGTGTAGGTGTGGGTGTGGGTGTGGGTGTGGGTGTGGGTGTGGGTGTGGGTGTTGGCTGGTGGTTGGTGGGGGCGGCGGTGAGTGTAGGTGTGGGAACTGATGGGGTGGCGGTGGCGGTGGGAGGTGTGTGTGGGTCGGTGTGGTTGTGGGGTGATGGCTGATGGGGTAGGAATGATAGTGGGGGGGGGGGGGGGGGCTGATGCAGTGGCGGTGTGTGTGTGTGGGGTTGGGGGAGAGGCTCCCTGCCTGGTTTCTCATCCGTCACAGTCTGTGGCGGATAGAATATGACGAGTTGCTACCAACAACATGATAACAACTAAATGTGATATCTAATTCACCGGGAAGCCTTAACAACCTGGGTCACTGAACCGTGACGGTTCCGATAAAATCAGTCTGAGACTAGTATTGGTTAATGAACTGCCTCCGTTGTCTTCTCGCAGATTTCTTTTTCACATTTTAAATAATAATTTGGTTGGAATTTTACGTCCTGGCAACATCTGAGGTCATATCAGGACGGGTACCGATTTGTGATAGTGCGAACTCATAGCAACTTTATAGTGTTGTACCACTGGGAAATTAGACTGCTGGTACCATGACCTGATATCCCACTCAGTCACATTATCGTGACACTGAGCTAACCAGTCTTCACCCTATCCTATTATCTATTAATGCCAAGTGCCTAGCTAGGAAGCGACACGTATTCATTTTTGTTAGTCATTGGCAACATCTCAGGTCATATCAGGACGAGTACCGATTTGTGACAGTGTGTACTCCTGGGGACTTTATAGTGCTGCCCAACTGGGAAATCAGACCGCCAGCACCATGAACCGAAGGGTCGTGAGTTCGAATCCCTGCCGAGTCAACCAATGACTTACAAAATTGATACTTCTCGCTACCTAGCCTGGCGTTCAGCATCACTATGATAGGACAAGGACTGGTTCGCAAAGGATCAGGATAATGTGATTGTGAGGGGTATCAGGTCATGATGCTGACAGCCTGGTCTCTTAGTAGGGCAGCACTATAAGGTCGTCATGAGGGCGCATTGTTTCAAATCGGTACCCATCCTGATATGACCTTAGATGTTGCTAGGACGTAATACTCCAACAACCAAACGACTAAAAGGACAATATTTACGAAAGCACCCAAGGACAATTAAGCCTATTTTCTTCACAAGCCACGACTATTAGATTCTATAGTTGAGCTGCTAGCATTACTGCATTTTTGAGTAGGCATGCTGGTCTGTGGCATGTGTGCTTCTAGTCGACACCAAAAAAGAGAGTTTGCCAAAATTACCCCCTTATCAGTCGTAAGTTTATTTTATTTAAGGATGCCTCTAGAGCACATTGATTTTTTATCATCGGCTATTGGATGTCAAACATATGGTCATTCTGATATATTTCTTAGGAGGAAACCCACTGTTGCCACATAGGCTACTTTTTCCGATAAGCAGCAAGGGGTATTTTATATGCACTTTCACACATACTGGACAGCACATACCCCATCCAGTTTTGGACTACTGATTGGAATGGAAAATAGACCAAACTGCAAATGTGTCCACTGAGCAGGATCGATAGGATGATACACACCTTCACAGGTGGACACTCTACCACCTGAGCTACCTTCCGCTCCCCGTTTGTCAGTTGAGTGGGGAGAACTTTTAGGAACACATGTTGAATACATAACATGAGACGAAAGATAGCTCTCATATGTAGGGAGGATGGAGATGTAGTAAGTATTAGACCGAAGAACGTCTGGGAGCTCTGGTATCGTAATAGTACATGACCAGGTCCAGAATGAGCGATTTGACTGAAGGAAAATTGGACTTCATGATATATGTAGTAGAAGACAGTCCTGTATCAAAACCAGAACTATTATGGAAGTGTTTCACTGTGGAGACGGTGGAACATTGGACCTATAATAAGAGAGAAGTAGATTGAAAAGAGGCAGCATTAATATCAGCAATCAGCGAAGGAAAACTAGAACTAGTGACATATAATAGCAGACAGTCATATGTCAAAACCAGGCGGATAATAAAGGGCCATACTCTCAAACTAGTAAAACCCAGAGCCATTTCAAAGTTAAGGCAACACAGTTTCTCAAATAGGATAACAAATATATGGAATATTCTCCCACAAAATGTTATTGATGCCAAGTCAATAAATTCATTCAAGAACAGATTAGAAAAAGCATGGTCTGATGATCCAGGGAGATTTGACCCCTTGTTCACCACATGCTACTAATTATTCCTTGTGTTGCATATTTACTTGCACTCAAGCAAAAATGAGAGACAAATAAGTGTTCACACTTCCTGTCTACCATTCGCTATTATTTCGCTATTTCGTTTGACTGTGGAGAGGTAGAAGACTGGGCCTATCATAAAAAAGAACTGGATTGAAAACTGGCAACATTAATATCAAGAAACATTGGACCTATAAGAAGAAAGTAGATTTAAAATAGGCAACATTTATATCAGCAATTTGACCAAAGGAAAACTGGAACTAGTGACAGTCAGATCTAAACTCCAGGACCATAATGAAGCCTTTCTGGAGCCGGTGGAACACTGGACCTATTATAACTGACAAGTAGATTGCAAACCAATGACTCACACAATTGGTACTTGACACTACCTAGCCTGGTGCTCAGCATTACTAGGATAGGGCAAGGACTGAATGGGTGAGTGTGAGGATAATGTGACTGAGTGGGATATCAGGTCATGGTGCTGGTGGCCTGTTCTCCCAGTGGGCCAGGCACTATAAAGTCGCCATGAGTGTGCACTGTTACAAGTCGATACCCATCCTGATATGATCTTAGATGTTGACAGGACGTAAAACTCCAACAACCAACCAACTTAAGGCGCTGAATGGAGAGAAAACAAAGTGTGTGTGTAGAATCAATGAGGTCGAGGTTAGACCTGAAGACGGCAGGTGAGGAGGAGAAACCCCAATTTGATGTTCAGTGCATGTAAATCAGCGTCTGGTCAGCAACAAGAATTGACACCCACACTGACTGGAGGAGGACTGCGCCCACGAATGGATACCCAGCAAAGTGAGTTCTATATCACAGGGTTGTATGCCCTAGTGTTGGGGCGAAGAGAGCGGTGGGGGTGGGATGGGAGGGGGAAAAGTTTCTTTATCAGCATGATGATATCGCTATGCCAACGAACACTTGAAACTACTGAAATGACATCAAAACCATGTTGAATTGAAAGGAGTTTACAGCAGGCAATGACAACCACGATAACAATGATTTATTTATCTACAGAACACATCAATAGTCAAGATATATTTATATTCCCATGCATAAATGTATATATATATATTTATTTTCATAAATAAATGGACATTAATTCTGGCAATATATTAGCTAAATATTTATCACGAAGCTGTATCACATACCATTGTGACACTACATACATATTGAGATCAGAGATTGGAGTCAAAAGGTCACTCACTATGATGCTGCGCTACGTGTACTGTCAATACCATTGTGACATTATATCCATACCAAAATCAGCAGTGGGGGTCAAAAGGTCAGCATTGACCCTGTCCTGCATACCGGTCAATAACATTGTGACACTACAGTATATTCATATCAAAATAATTAATGGGGGTCAAAAGGTCCTGCATACCTGTTAATATCATTGTGACACTATATCCAAATCTGGAATCGGCTATCAGGGTCAAAGCCAATACGATTGTGCCACTATATCCGTATCAAAATCAGATCAGTATATGCATAAATAAATGGATGATAATTCTGGCAATATATTAGCTAAATATTTATCACAATGCTGTGTTACATACCTGTCAAAACCATTGTGACACTACATGCGTGTCGATAAATTTAAGATGACGTCACTCAGAAGATTAACATTTTCCACTCGGCGGGTGTAAATAGCGACTAATTTAATTGCAATTTCATTAAGCACTCCAGGCGCTCGCTGATAAATGAGCACACAGTTTTTGAAATCGTCTATCCGAACTGCATCCATCATGCCCCATATTGGCTGTGGTTCTGAGGTAATTATCCACAGGTTGTGTTTTGTAGGCTGGATCCACTGATCCGCAGTGGTGGAGGTTGGTGTCTGTGTGTTGGATGGTGGTGTGTGGGTGTTGGAGGATGGTGTGTGGGTGTTGGATGGTGATGTGTGGGTGTTGGAGGATGGTGTGTGGGTGTTGGAGGGTGGTGTGTGGGTGTTGGATGGTGGTGTGTGGGTGTTGGATGGTGGTGTGTGGGTGTTGGAGGAGGATGTGTGGGTGTTGGAGGGTGGTGTGTGGGTGTTGCATGGTAGTGTGTGGGTGTTGGATGGTGGTGTGTGGGTGTTGGAGGATGGTGTGTGGGTGTTGGAGGGTGGTGTGTGGGTGTTGGATGGTGGTGTGTGGGTGTTGGAGGATGGTGTGTGGGTGTTGGAGGGTGGTGTGTGGGTGTTGGAGGATGGTGTGTGGGTGTTGGAGGGTGGTGTGTGGGTGTTGGAGGATGGTGTGTGGGTGTTGGAGGGTGGTGTGTGAGGGGTGGGGGTGGTGTATGGGTGTTGGATAGTGGTGTGTGGGTGTTGCAGGGTGGTGTGTGGGTGTTGGATGGTGGTGTGTGTGTGTTGGATGGTGGCGTGTTGGTGTTGGATGGTGGTGTGTGGGTGTTGGATGGTGTGTTGGTGTTGGATGGTGGTGTGTGGATGTTGGATTGTGTGTTGGTGTGGTTGGTGGTGTGTGGGTGTTGGATGGTGGTGTGTGGGTGTTGGATGGTGTGTGGGTGGTGGATTGAGTGTGGGTGTTGAATGGTGGTGTGTGGGTGTTGGAGGGTGGTGTGTGGGTGTTGGATGGTGGTGTGTGGGTGTTGGATGGTGTGTGGGTGTTTGATAGTGTGTGGGTGTTGGATGGTGGTGTGTGGGTGTTGGATGGTGTGTGGGTGTTGGATGGTGTCTGGGTGTTGGATGGTGGCGTGTTGGTGTTGGATGGTGGTATGTGGGTGTTAGATGGAGTGTGTGTGTTGAAAGGTGGTGTGTGGGAGTTGGAGGGTGGTGTGTGGGTGTTGGATGGTGTGTGGGTGTTTGATGGTGGCGTGTTGGTGTTGGATGGTGGTCTGTGGGTGTTTGATGGAGTGTGTGTGTTGAATCGTTGTGTGCAGGTGTTGGAGGGTGGTGTGTGGGTGTTGACTTGTGTGCGGGTGTTGGATGGTGTCTGGGTGTTGGTTGGTGGGGTATTGGTGTTGTGGACTGCTAGATGGTGTGTGGGTGTTGGAGGGTAGTGTGTGTGGGTGCTGGATGGTGATGGGTGCGTGTTGGATAGTATGTGGGTGTTGGATGGTGGTGTGTGGGTGTTGGAGGGTGGTGTGTGGATGTTGGATGGAGTGTGGGTGTTAGCTTGTCGTCTGTGGTGTTGGATGGTGGTATTGGATGCTGGTGTGTAGTGCAATGTGGTGTTCAATTATGTTAATTTGATGTTGAATGGTGTGATGTATGTGGGTGTTGGATGGTGTTGTGTGTTGTAAGATGGTGTGGTGTGGTGGCATTGTGTGTTGCTAGATGGTGTTGGGTGCTGCTAGATGGAGTTGTGTGTTGCTATATGGTGTTGTGTGCTGCTGTATGGTGTTGTGTGCTGATATATGGTGTTGTGTGCTGCTAGACGATGTTGTGTGCTGCTAGACGGGGTTGTGGACTGCTAGATGGTGTTGTGTACCCCTATATGGTGTTATGTGCTGCTACATCGTGTTGTGTACTGATATATGGTGTTGTGTACTGCTAGATCGTCTTGTGTGCTGCTATATAGTGGCGTGTATGCTCGATGGTGTTGTGTGCTGTTAGACGGTGTTGTGTGCTGCTAGATTGTGTTGTCTGCTGCTTTATGGGGTTGTGTACTGCTAGATTGTATTAGGCGCTGCTGGTTGGTATTGGGTGCTGCTAGATGGAGTATGTACTTCTATATGGTGTTGTGTGCTACTAGGTGGTGTTGTGTGCTGCTAGATAGTTTTGTGTTGCAGGATGGCATTGTGTGCGACTAGATAGTGTTGTGGGCTGCTAGATCATGTTGTGTGCTACTAGACAGTGTTGTGTGCTGCTAGATGGTGTTGTGTGCTGCTAGACGGTGTTGTACACTGCTGATGGTGTTGTGTGCTGCTATATGGTTTCCTGTGTTGCTAGATGGTATTTTGTGCTAGATCGTGATTTGTGCTGCTAGACGGTGTTGTGTGCTGCTAGATCGTGTTGTGTGTTGCTACACGGTGTTGTGTACTGCTAGATTGCATCGCGCGCTGCTTCAGGCGATGGTATTGGGTGCTGCTAGATGGAGTATGTACTGCTATATGGTGGTGTGCGCTACTAGATGGTGCTGCGTGCTCCTAGATATGGTGTTGTGTCTGCTAGATGGTGTTGTGTGTTACTAAATGGTGTTGTGTGCTGTTAGGTGGTGCTGTGTGCTGCTAGATAATCTTGTCTGCTGTTATATGGTTTTGTGTGCTGCTCTATGGTGTTCTGTGCTAGCAGATGGTGTTGCCTACTGCTAGATGGTGATGTGTACTGCTAGATGGTGTTGTCTGCTGCTACGTGGTGTTTTGTGCTGCTATATGGTTTCCGGTGCTGCTAGACGGTGTTGTGTGCTGCTATATGGTGTTCTGTGCTACTATATGGTGTTCTGTACTGCTAGATGGTGATGCGTAATGCTAGATGGTGTTTTGTGCTGCTATATGGGGTTGTGTGCTGCTAGATCGTGCTGTGTGATGCTATATGGTGTTGTGTGCTGCTATATTGTGTTGTGTGCTACTATGTGGTTTCGTGTGCTGCTAGATAGAGTTGAGTGTTGTTGGATGGTCCTGTGTCCTGCTAGATGGTGTTGTATGTTGCTAGCCGGCGTTGTGTGCTTGGTGTGTGCTCCTAGACGGTGTCGTGTGCTGCTATACGGTGTTGTGTGCTGCTATACGGTGTTGGGTGCTGCTGGATGGTGTTGTGTGCTGCTAGACGGTGTTGTGTACTGCTATATGGTATTCTGTGCTGTCAGATCGTGTTGTGGGCTGCTTGACGGTGTTGTGTGCTGCTATATGGTGTTGTGTCCACCTATGTGGTGTTGTGTACTGCTAGATTGTATTGGGCGCTGCTGGATGGAGTATGCACTGCTATATGATGTGATGTGCTACGAGATCGTGTTGTGTGCTGCTAGCTAGTGTTGTGTTGTAGCATGGCGTTGTGTGATGCTATATAGTGTTGTGTGCTGCTAGATCGTGTTGTGTGCTGCTAGATAGTAATCTGTGCTGCTAGATCGTGTTGTGTGCTGCTAGACGGTGTTGTGTGCTGCTAGATATTGTTGTGGTGTAGGATGGCGTTTTGTGCTGCTAGGTAGTGTTTTGTGCTGCTAGATGATGTTGTTTGCTGCTAGACAGTGTTGTGTGCTGCTAGATCGTGTAGTGTACTGCTGTATGATGTTGTGTACTGCTAGATTGTATTGGGCACTGCCTGATGGTATCGGGTGCTGCTAGATGGATTATGTGCTGCTATATGGTGCTGTGTTCTACTAGATGGTGTTGTGTGCTGCTAGATGGTGTTGGGTGCTGCGAGATGGTGTTGTGTGCTGCGAGCTGGTATTGTGCTGTGCTGTAGGATGGCGTTGTGTGCTGCTAGATATTGTTGTGTGCGGCTAGAGGGTGTTGTGTGCTGCTAGATGGTGTTGTGTGTTGCTATATGGTGCTAGATGGCGTTGTGTGCTGCTAGATAGTGTTGTGTATTGCTAGATAGTGTTGTGTGCTGCGATATGGTGTTGTGTCTGCTATTTGGTGTTGTGTGCTACTAGATGGTGTTGTGTGCTGCTAGACGGTGTTGTGTGCTGCTAGACGGTGTTGTGTGCTGCTATATGGTGTTATGTGATGCTATGTGGTGTTGTGTGCGACTAGACGGTGTTGTGTGCTACTAGACGGTGTTGGGTGCTGCTAGATGGTGTTGTCTGCTGCTAGTTGGCGTGATCTGGTGCTAGATGGTGTTGTGTTGTAGGATGGTGTTATGTTCTGATAGATGGTATTGTGTGATGTTACTTGACGTGTGGTCATGAATTGTGTGGGTGTTGTATGGTATCAGGTGTTGTTGGATGGTGTTGTGTGTTATTAGATGCACTTGGATGATGTTGGTTGATGTGTGATTTTGGATAGTGTTGTGTGGGTGCTAGGTATTGTCGTATTCTGTTGGATGGTTTTATGTGGTGTTAGATGGTGTAATGCATTTCTAGATATTAAGCCACTGAGCCAGCCAGCCAGCCAGCCAGCCAGCCAGCCAGCCAGCCAGCCAGCCAGCCAGCCAGCCAGCCAGCCAGCCAGCCAGCTAGCGCTCTTACCAATTCGACCATAACGTCAGGTATCGGAGAACTCTCGGTCGATACACAATCATCATGTCATCATCATGCGCTCGGCAAATTTCAAATTTCCATTTGGCAAACACTGTTTGTTCAATTTACTGGTTCTGTCAGAAATAGTGTTAGACCCTAAATCCCACTGCGACTAAGGATTGAGTAATGGGTTTGGTGAGCGTCAGGTATTTTTGTTGAAGATTTATACTGCCTATCATGGATAAGCCTGAATAGGCTTGTTTTCACCATTAGACAGTTTGTCGATAGAAAGCCCGAGCCTACACTTTTACCGACCCAAGGGATTTTTAACCTCCCACACCACATAGACATGGTATGAGAGCAACTGGCCTTTGATGACGCTGTAAGTTATACACAGCGGTGGAAATCCAAATTGGCAGAGGTGGGGGCACAGGGAATCGAGCCACTGACCTTCAGATTAGGAGTCCAACCTAGAAAAAAGTCAGACACTCTAACCACTCCGCCACAGAGAACAGCAATATTTCAATATTAAAGTAGTTGCAGACTGTGACGGCTCACCCCTATTTGTTTCTATATGTAAACTGTCTTGGTTTTTCAATACGCCTGAGAAAGCAACACATTTTGAATTCCAAGTGGTGGCCCCTACCTGATAGTCCCCTGAAGATCTCCCTGTTGTAATACACCTCCTCACGCCTCCTCACACCTCCTCATACCGCCTCAAATCTCCTCACGCCTCCTCACACCTCCCCACACCTCTCACACCTCCTCACACCTCCTCACACCTCTCACACCTCCTCACACCTCATCACCCTTCCTCACACCTGTCACACCTCCTCACAGCTCCTCACACCTCCTCACACCTGTCACACCTCCTCACCCTTCCTCACACCTCCTCACACCTCCTCACACCTCCTTACCCCTCCTCACGCCTCCTCACCCTTCCCTCCACACACCTACTCACACCTGTCACACCTCCTCACACCTCCTCACCCTTCCTCACACCTCCTCACACCTCTCACACATCCTCACACCTGTCACACCTCCTCACACACCTCAAACCTCCTCACACCTCCTCATACCTCCTCACCCTTCCTCACACCTCCTCAAACCTCCTCAAACCTCCTAACACCTCTTCACCCTTCCTCACACCTCCCCACACCTCCTCATACCTCCTCACATCTCCTTACATCTCACTATACCTGCTCACACCTGCTCACAACTCCATGTGAGCACCTCACTAGTGAGTAAATCAGGTTATTTGCCCTTCACCCTATATCAATCAAACACTCGCACCACCACGTGCAAGCCCTGTCGTGAATATTCATTTCCGGCGTCCTGGCTGCTTCTCGAATCAAGGTCCACGTTTTATACAAACCCCACCCTAGGGTCAGTCACTAAAATTACATGGACAAATAACACATTACACCAGCCGTCCTGATCTGTCATTAGATGTTGCCAGGACGTAAAACTCCAACAAGCACCCAACATTACATCAGACATTGCATACCTAGGACACCTAGGACATGAATAGCTCTCATTCCGATATTAAAGCTTCATAATCAGATGGAAGCTGGGCTACGGGACGATCATCCCTGGGGTGACCATCCACAACCCAGCGGATAGCGACATGGCCTTTAACTATGGTTAGCTGTGAAATAAGGTGGGCTTCCATACAGTCAAAAAAACAGCCCCGGACCAACTGGCGATGATCCTAACAGGACGAGGAGTGGGCAACTGGTTGGCACTCGTGTCCTCATTGAAATACCTCATGTGTCCCATGACAGGTACATCATGCGAGCAAGAGCCGCGTTATCAGCTCAAGCCCCTTGTGCTCCCAAGGTAGGTCCTTTGATCAGGAGCTAAGGGTGAGGTAACCCTAACAGAAAACCTTGAGTGCTGAAGTCGGAGGTAGCAGGCCGCAAGGCGCACCCTAACAAACCATGGTACCACGCATACACAGCCATATGACACTTGGAGACAAATTCAACATATGAGAACTGGGCTCCAAGTGTAATTGAAGGCGAACGAAAAGAAGAAGAAGAAGAAGATGGAAGCAACACATTTTTCAGAAACAAAGTACTTGCTATATATTTGACATAGATACTGGCGCACTCCATAATCTGATAGATTTGAGTTTCTGTCATTTGTTTGGGTGATAAATATATTAGGTTCATCATTATAATTTACCCTAACTTGAAGAATCTTGTATTTTAGATGCCTACCTTAGGAGATATTTGAAGTTTAAATATGTTAAGTTAATTTTGGCATGCAGGTGAAAAGTCTGACACTGTAGGTTTAAGTACTGATAACTTCTATCAAAATTCCTTTATGCAGCAACAAATTGAAGAATAACTGGTTAGCCATCTCAGTTACTCATCTTACTCGCTCCATCAGTTTGTCTGCCAGTCTCCACTCACTAAATATCAAAACAACTCATAAACAAGAAAGGGAAGACAAGTCACACACAATTGACAGTGATCAGGTTGAGCTTTATTGCTACAACTCTTGTTTACCTACTAGTGACCTGCCACCCTGACTCACTTACAACCTGCCACACAGACCCACATGGTTCTTGCTTGTTCAGTCTAATTCAGTGCCTACAGCCCATTGAACCTAAGTCCCATGGGTGTTACACACAGCTCAGTGGTGATCTTCCCGTGAGTGTGTCTGGTCTGTCCAGCAAGTGCAAGGAGTACAAGGGTGACTGGGCTCACACAGCCAGCCAATCAGACACCACTGCAGACTGGGAGGGGCGGCACCCAAGAGGGGCACCTGTCACTCAACCCCAGTGTAGGTGGTGTCCATAATATATGTGGAATGGTTGGGCGTGCTTACCCAGTGGTCCCGTAGTAACAAGTAGTTGTCATGCAGTTACAATAAACATTAATACATGTTCCCACTCCATTTGCACTCTTCCTAGTGCATGGAGGGAACATTTCTGTAATTATAACCGGATCTTAATATCTGGACATCATACCACAATCCCGGTCACTGCACAGCATAACATTTCCACATAGTTATTTATATGTCACACAGCGAGTGGGCATACATTGAATCGCTATTACATAACAATGTTCCCCAACTCCGTCGCCCGAGATATTGATATGATTCCAAGTTTGTCTATCATGACCTAAAGACCGTATATTTTTACAAAATGGTTAATAAGTTCCCAAGTGCTTAAGTTAAATATGTAGGATCAAATCTGGGTAATTATTTTGCTTTCAACAATTTGATGCTTACTTTGGGCTATGCAGCTTTAAATATTTCTTAATCCTTAGAAATGAATGTTAAATGAATTTATAATAACCTGTTACTGCTGTTATCTATGGTATCAGAATTTTGACGTGCACGTTAACATTAATTTGGCATATTTGCACTTGAAATATCTCCAAAGTTAACCATTTAAAATAAAAGCTTCTTCAAACTGAAGTAAGGTCAATTATTTTTCTCACTGCCGAAAAAATGTGATGTCCAGCATTTCATTGTGCACACCTAAAATAATTATGCATGTTTTCACTTCAAATATCTCCAAAGATAAACTAAGTCAGATTATATATAATGATCAAGCTAGCTATTGAAAAATAGATAGACACTTGACGTTATCGTATTATGTCATTTTAGTTAGTCTAAGTCTAGTCATTATGTGTTCAAGTTTGTGAATGGAATGCAGATCTGAGAAGTAAGGGATGAGTGGGGAGGGGATGGAGGAGGGAGAGGGAGGA